>CABFVX010002735.1:78133-105416 GCA_902151425.1 Timema shepardi | reverse complement strand
AATCCATTAGAGTAATTAGTACTTAAAGCGTATAACCCGAACGGGTAGTAAGACGCAGTGCTAAATATTATTATTATTATTATTATAAAAATAAAATTTGGTTTTGTTTAAAAAAGCCTCTCTCACAACACAATGCATTTTATTTATTTTTTAAATAAAAATCCGTGGGCCTGATTGAACATGCCGGCTAACCTTCATTTAGCCCATGGGCCCTAGTTTGCCCATTCCAGATTTAAGGCATCACACTCATATTAAACTGGCCTATTGATGATGGGAAAATTTGTGTTCAAATCCCGGTCAGCAAGTATGGCCAAATTACCTATAAAATGCTTCCTTACTCTTCCCTCACCCATTAAAGTAATTATCGAGGGTGACCTGGCGGTCTAGGGGTAAGGTGTGTCAGACTTCTGTGCTGGCAGCCGGGGTTCAATCCTCGGTCCCGGCACAAATTTACCTGATTACCAAACCTTTCCTTCACCTCTGACAAGGCATCTTTGTGAATGTGAGGAATGCCAGGCCTCCACCGTGGTTCGGATTCCACGCTAAACTGTAGGTCCTTCATTTCATCTCACAATCACCCTAACATTACACATTAGCATAAGTGCGTAAAATCCGAACGGGTAGTAAGACGTGGTGCTAATAATAATAATAATAATATTACTATGACAACTATTGGAGATACACGGGACTAGAATGGAAATTTTAGCATCATTAGATTATAGAGAAGATTCTAGTGGTTAACACCCGTCCTCGGTGGCGTAGTTGGCTAACGCATTAGTCGTGTTGAGCTGCTCGACTGCTGAGGACGGGGAGATCGAGGTTCGAATCTCGGTCAGGCGAACTGGGGGTGGTTTTTCCTAAATGGTTTTCCACCCTCCCTCCACGCAAATGCGGGTTCACTTCCTCTAATTCGACCTTCCCAATTCCTAATCCATTAGAGTAATTAGTACTTAAATCGTATAACACGAACGGGTAGTAAGACGTGGGGCTAAATATTATTATTATTATCTAGTATTTAACGATGTTAAATTACAAATGCATGTGCAAAAGAGCTTCAAATTGTCTTACATTGGCAAATTGGACAGCAAGTATCCTGTCTTTCTAACAAAAGCTAAATAAATTTTCTGTTTTAATAAAGGTGGAATGGTCTGAACATTATTTATGGATTTATTTATTATTAATAAAAAAGAGTTTGTATCAAAACATTTGATGTCAAAACATTAATTTACACATTAATAAGCAATTTTCTGAAAAATTTGCATTTTAT
Organism: Timema shepardi; assembly: GCA_902151425.1. Classification (NCBI taxonomy): domain Eukaryota; kingdom Metazoa; phylum Arthropoda; class Insecta; order Phasmatodea; family Timematidae; genus Timema; species Timema shepardi. The sequence continues at coordinate 104,149 of CABFVX010002735.1, read as the reverse complement.
CTATGACAGAAATACAAAAAATGTGTTTTAACTAACTAGGCCATATTTATAAGCGTGTCATAGAGAAACTATGAATGTAATTTAATTTTAATATAGTTTAAGCCTTATACAAAAAGCACTACATATTTTTCATTAATTGTATTCAGTTACTTTTCTTTCAATTTATTCTCATACAAACACAACAAGCTGCCTTTATTTCTTACGAATAACAATCTGGTAGGACAGTTTTTTCGACAAGATTACTACTACAGTAGCCCCATGGCTTTCTTTGGTGCTGACTGACAGCTCACAGCTGTCTTCTGACAGTCAACATTTAGGTATATAACTAAATTTTGACTGTCAGAAGTGACAACTGCTAAACACATGTTTTTGCAGATCATATGGTTCGGCGTAGGGCTACATAATTTGATCTGGTAACTTTTCAAAGCCCTGAGCTGTCAATCAGCACCAAAGAAGTCGTGGGACTACTGTATATAGAAGGAGAATATAGAGGTTAAAACACCTCCAAAAAGACCATTTGTAAGAAAATTGAGCTCTATTAATTTTACGTGGTTAGATATGGCTGTCAAAATCTTAAAAGATGTTTTGAAACTTCATTCATTAGTAAATAATAGGACTATATTGCTCGACTTAAAACTAAGAGGACTCTCGTTCGATCCTAGGCTAATGAACGCAAAATGGTATGCATCTTTAACTTCTACTCTGTAATTGACATGACCAAGGTTTGTATCTAACATTTAGCTTGGTCATTTGGTCAATACCTGAGCTTGCACCGAAAAGGTTAAAACAAAAGTATATTGTATCAATCCTCCGCACAAATGGGTGCGTGGACTAAGGCGTCAGTCTCATCTAGTATGTTTTTTAACAGCAACGGGAAGTTCTGTGATTGAATCCTGGCCGTGTGTGTCTGGTTCCCTATAACCCCCACGCAGGTGAGGCTACATTTCCTCCAGCTTATATCTTCCTTATCCACACCCCATTAGTACAAATAGCTGACTGTCGGACGAGTATTAAGGAGTGGTATCTTCACGTGAGGCTAGATTATTATTAGCACCGCGTCTTACTACCCGTTAGGGTTATACGCACTTACGCTAATGTGTATTGATAGGGTGATTGTGAGATGAAATGAAGGACCTACAGTTTAACGTGGAATCCGAACCACGGTGGAGGCCTGACATTCCCCACATTCACAAGATGTCTTGTCAGAGGTGAAGGAAGGGTTTGGCAATCAGATAAATCTGTGCCGGGACCGAGGATTGAACCCCGGACCCCCAGCACAGAAGTCTGACACCTTACCCCCTAGACCGCCAGGTCACCCGTGAGGCTAGAGTTATTCAAGTATTTTAGAGATCAATCACAATCGTTTTTTGCCCTTCACGAATTTGGGTATTTATTCTCAAATTATTAGATCTATCCACTAATGTATCCTTGTTTTTAACTCGTATTCTCTGTTCCAAAATGTTTCGTGCAACAAAGACTTGAACTACATCTAACAATCAATCAAGACATGTTCATCCGGTATAGAAAGTGAAAGTATCAGGACATATGCCTGAATCAACGTGACCTGTCATTTCTATGATAATTAATGTAACAGTTACTATCGCATGGTAGTAAATAGATCAGTCATACCTACTTGTCGCTAGTATATCCACTTAACCTAATTGCATGAGTGATAACCATCACGGGGAAAGAGTTTGGGGGTGGGGAGGGCTTATAAGAACATGATTCATTATAAGTATTCAGCGGCAATTGATCAAGAACTTACGGTCAGTTGAATGTTGGCACTGCTGTTCTTAGTCGTCTCGTAACTGTTCTAGTTTAGTCCCTATAACACACGAACATTTGTTCTTGCTTGATATGTGTGTACGGAAGCTCTTTATTAGACCGTTGCCCACTCATGCTCTGATAACCGCAAGTCAAGACAAACTTTTTGGGTCGAAAGACCAGAGAGTGGTTACAAAAGCTTGATCTAAAAGTGATCAATGGGGGGCGGGTATGAATAGAATGTTTTTAAAACAGTTATTAGTAAACTACATTTAGTTAAATTTAGTACAGTGCGAGTAGACACTCCGAGTCGAGTTTGAATAAAACCAAGTTGTTGTTTTTTTCAAGTTAGAGTTATATGGAGCAATATTGATTGGTACAGGAAATATTTCAGGTAGAATTTATTTAATAGATCTATACTTAATCCTTAAATAATAAAAATGCATTTTTTAAAGAAATTTATAAAAGCACAAATTTGAATTTTCAAATAAAATTAATAAAATTGTACAATTATTTATTTATAACTATGCATAAATAAATATTGAGGGGCGCGATTTTTTATGAAATTATATATTAGAATTGAATAAAATCTATTAAACTATGAATTTTGAAGAAAAAGATCGAAAGTTTCGATTTTTTTTTTAGAATCTTTTAGCTATTCGAGAAGATAATAAAACTCGACTCTAACTCTAATTTTCGAGTTCTCACGCACCCCTTATTAGTTTTTTCCTTTAAAAAAAGCATATTTTTTGATAGTTATGAGAAAGATGCTTCAAGTATACATTTTAAGCGAAATAGTTGCAATACACACACATATATATATATATGTTTATATATATATATATATATATGTTTATATATATGTGTGTGTATTGCGATTATTTCGCTTTAATTAAAACTAAAACCGATTCTTATTTATCATTTAAAGCATTTCCCAAATACCCTTTTTGACCAAAATCTTGAAAGATATTTTTGAAATATTTAAAAATCAATAGTCAGTATATAACTATATCAATAGTGCCTTTTAAAAAAGGTAGTTTGTTCATTACTATTCCACCATGTGAAACATTTCCCAGATAACCGTTTAAAACTATATCGTTAATTACATTTTAGAGAAATTTCAGAAAACTCTTAAGGAACAAACCAAATGGTAAGCCCCACTTTTTTAAATTCGGGAACATCAAACATAAGACGAGATACATCATAATCTCAAGGTTATACAACGCTTTCAATACTTCCTCTGTATGAGAAAAATAATATACTCTAGCATGAAATCTCTCCCCCATGAAGCAATAAAGAAAAACTGGTCACAGAGTTAGGTTTAAAATACTAACCCGTCATCAATCTTTTAAACACCTTCGGTGGTTGAATGGTCTAAGTCGTCACTCTCGCTAAAGACTAGACTGCCGATAACGGTCGGGTGTTCCGAGGAGGTTTGTACAAAATAGTTCCACACTCTTCCTTCACGCAAATGCAAGTACACATCCTCTAAACTCTACCTTATTCGTCCATGTTTATTTTGTATAGCCCTGGTGGTTATATATATATAGACGTGGAATTAAAAACACAACAAAATTATTCGACATATGAATATATGAAAGTAATTTTAGTCACTTAAATGCGTGCCACACTCTACCTTTTTATGGTAGTCACAAATGTGGATATTGTAAAGGCAAGGATTAACAATTCCTGAACAACTTTATGTTGGAGATATGGAATGTAATAGTCATAGTTAATAAAATATTTACACACCATGCATGTATACTCGCCTTTCATATTCATTCAATCGAAGTTAAGTGACTTATAACATGTTGGCGTGAACAGTTTGACAGGCCAAGCAGTTTTATACAAAGCTCTGGCTTGTTATAATATCAAGATTGTAGTGTCGGTGTGAATGTCCTTGTCGCTAATGAGGTTAATGACATACTTTACAATCTTTAATAAGGCATATAAAGTGATTTCCCTCATAAATGTTTCAGGAAATCCCAACATGTTTTACACATATTGTTGGCCTATTCTACTGTACAATAGTGGCCAAGACAAGCTCTAGCAACATTTCTGAAGGCCAGGGTTCATTATCGACCGACGGCCTTTGGAGTTGTTTCCCTTCGTAGCTGGTTTACAAGTGAATAATAAAATGGATTTTTTTCAAAATATATGTTTATTTGTACTATTTTCGTTACTAAGATCTCCGGGAGTCTAAGAGCCTGAGGCGTCCTAATTAACCGAATAATTGTGCGATCAGCTATAGTTTTCTTTATCCCATAACTTTTTAACGTACAGCAGGTTTGGCTAGTCTTGTCCAAATGATATCAACTTTATAACTACTTTTTCATACTAATTCTCAACGAATATTTTATTCTAATAAATATACTCATTTTTGTTTCAATAAATTACTAATATTATATTAAAACATATAAGCAAACCGGCCCCCATGGTATAGTGGCCAGTGTACTTAGCCATGAAACAAGGGGTCCCAAGTTCGATTCCCATCTGGTACTATGGGTATTTTTGCCCGAAAGTACTATCCCAAAGGTCAGAAGAATAAGGTTTATTAGGCTTAAGTTGGTATTTCACCTCTGTCTCCACAACCTCTTAATCACTATCATAATATCATCTATTTGAAGGTACGACGTGTAATACAACCTCCGTGGTGTACCCTGGGCCAACAGAGTGGCTAGAACTCTACAAACACAGGGGACTGAACTAGATTATACATCTCCTTGTCAAAGATGCCACATGCTAACAACACATTATCAGTATGACTACTTTAAATTTAAAATTATATATCTATAGTCAACTTAAGGGGAAAATAATTCAAATATATTATCTTTGCATATTTTCTCATACAATAGGGACCACATTTTCAACTCTTTGCTATCATTAAACTAGCCTTTAATTAATATTCCTCGGAAAAAAACAGATATTTTATTTTGATAAAAATCCTCTTATTATATCAATTCTGAACGAATTTGTTGTAGTCATTTATAAAATAACTATTCACAAGTAAGCAACCATCAAATCAGTTATTCCATGAAAAGCGAGTTTACTCTATGATCTATCATGCGCGCTTCAGGGACCGATGATGATTGGTTCGAGTTCAGACGGAGTCAAAAAGATTTCGAGTGATAAAAATGCTTAGCACAACTTCCTTCGGATGGGAAACAGAGCCATCGGTCCCATGTTGATTTTGGCATGTAAGTGAACCCTGGGAGGTATGTGAAAATACCTCTCCAGGCCAAAATTGGCAGTCTCTTTCACTCTCGCTCATAGAGATTCTCGTGGGCTGTTATAACCAATCAGTGTAGAGAGTGCATGTTGAATACCTCATGTAAATTAAGAATATACATTACACTACTATAAAGCTACATGGCTGACTGATTCACTGACGTTAATGTTTACACACTTCCATATGAGCTACTTTACACAACTTTAACACGTGTATAATTATGATCTATAAATAGTGGTCCAATTATTTGAAATCAACACAGTTCACGAGATATAAGGAAGGGGTCAAACCTGCTATTTTATTCTTTTTGCATACCATTTATAAGATAAAGTTGGTAGTTAATGTTATGTGGTTGAAATATATTATGGCTAAATCTTAATATGATTTTTATGGAAATATATTTTTTAAATATTAATATTATTAATATAAATATTTAAATGACATAAAAGTACTATTAATACATAATATAAAAATAAATACAGGTATTTTATTACGTACACCTCGCATGAATTTCTAGTTGTAATTTTTTTCACCCCCATACTTTAATTACTTTACCTAAACGCAAAAATAATAATCTAGACAATGAGTCCTTATAGTTTGAGCCCTTATATCTCGTGAAATTTGATCTATTGAAATCATTGAATAAATATTTATAGCTTATAAAATTTTATAGTAGAATATTGATGATCTAATGGCAAAAAGCTGGAAGTGTGGACAACGTGAGTTAGGGGTAGTATGTCTTAAACTTTTATAAAAAACACAAATAAAATATTTCTCCATTATAAACATTGAATATATTCATCCAAATAGGATAATCTCAATAGATGTTGAATATTTGACAAGAGTGTCCTGGGATTTTATTGGAATTCTTTCTCTACACTTAAAAAGTTTCTCTTCGAATACCCTTATTAGTCTAGGAGAAAAATCGTAGAAATTAAATGTATATACTTTGGACTAAATCGGCTTGTAGCATTTACGTTTGAAACAATCATAAAAGTGCCGAATGTGTGAACAATTTATTTTTTGAAAAACAAAAAATATCCCATGATAGTGGTTAAAAAAACAAAAAAAGAGTCCTCGTCGATTGAAATTGGTTCACAGCTTATTTCAATAAAAAAATCAAAACTGAAAAATGTTCATTATTTGACAATCAATTACAGGAATTTTAATTGTAAAAGAAACATTTTTTGGGTATTAAATTGTAGCTCTTGTTGGTTCCTATCTACAAAAAAAATATTGTGAAAAAATAATCATAACTTTTTGCGGGAATCGTGGGTATGTAAAAAACAAGTGTTCCCCAAAAACGGCTTGGAAGCGGCCGATAATAGTCATAGAAAGATTGTTCAAAGCATATTTGTTCTATAAGAGTTTATCTACAACACCTATATAGTGAATTGAAAGCAGGATCCGGTTTAAAACCTAAAAAGCGCTTCTGAAAACAAAGGTGTTTGTTGCTTCGGGCGCTCGGGCGTGTGAGCGGTGAAATGGCGACGTGGTGGGGGAAGCCTCTGGCAGCCGGGCTTCAAGCGTTTTTAAGTGCGGAATCTCGCAGAAATATTAATAGTGGGCAAATTAGTGACACATAAGAAGCAAGGGGAGAATGGCTATTTTTGACGATTCACATTGGCATGGTATTATTTGCCATTTTTAATCAAAACATTGATATTGTCTCGGTGTTTTGGGAATATAAATAACCTCAAAGTTAGTAAAAAAAAAATTATTAAATTTTTTATTGCTATTGTTATTATTTTCATAATTATTATTTAGTGCTAACGGGCTTCGTTAGCATTGCATACGAAGTTATAGTAGATGAAGAAGATTAGATAAATATATTGATTGTCAAATTGATTTTTTATATATTATTATTACCGTATAAAATTATTTTTAAATATATAATAAATGTATAGTAATCAAAATTTCATGTTCAAATTTTCATATTTACTTACATATTTATGGATGATACAAATCTATAACTTTGTATGCAATGCCTATAAAAGAATAATAAAAACAATAAAAAATTAGTAACATTCCTTTATTAACTTTAAGGTTATTTATGTTCCCAAAACACCGAGACAATATCAATGTTTAAATTAAAAATTAAAAATGGCAAATAATACCATGCCGATTTGAATCGTCAAAAATAGCCATTCTCCCCTTGCTTCTTATGTGTCACTAATATGCCCACTATTAATATTTCTGTGAGATTCCGCACTTAAAAATGCTTGAAGCCCGGCTGCCATAGGCTTCCCCTACCACGTCACTACTTCACCGCTCGCACGCCCGAGCGCCCGAAGCAGCAAACACCCCTGTTTTCAGAAGCGCTTTTTAGGTTTTAAATCGGATCCTGTTTTCATTTCACTATATAGGTGTTGTATATAAACTCTTATAGAACAAATACGCTTTGAACAATCTTTCTATGACAATTTGTAGCAGGCCAATCAGACAGATTGGACAGCTACAATTAAAAATCAATATTGTTATAATTTACGCAAGAAGGAAACTATGTTAATTGAATCTACCTCGAAGTTTATTTTCTCTGACTAGATGCAGTCTAGTAAAATTACGTATCTCCCTACATTCAAACATGTGGTTGGTAAAAATATCATCCTTTTATAAATACTGTACTACATATCAAAGAAGAGAATTAATATTATTGTATTTATGTATAAAATACGTTAACGTATACCCTTTGTTATTGGATGATGTCGAATAAAGTTACATACGCTTGCCATGCCATCCACAATAAAAAATATTAAATTACATCTATATCACAAATTCTCATAAAAATAATAACGGATCCTAAATAATATAATCTTACCAGAGATATTTAAATAGAAATTGCTTTCATTTCTACTCACCCTGTCAAGATGTTGTTTGATTGAATTGCCACATGGTAGAAAAACATTATTAGAAGATGGCAGCCACACGTGCTTACATTATAACACCTGGCTAAGGAAAGGAATGCGTATCAACTTCGACCTACTGACCCACTCTACGTCAAGAGACTCTAGCGGTGAGCCAAGGAAGCTTGTTCCTCCCTCTCCCCGCAAGTGAATTTTTCTTGTGAATTTTCTCTTTCTACCCGCCTTAGTCCATATTTCTCCTTTCTATGTTCCTGTGTTTATCACCTTCTCTGCCTTGCTCCGTTCTTTTCAGATTGAGTAGTAAGGGGCCACGTCCAGGTTCCCATTACAGCCAATTTAATCCAAACCAGGGTTGAAGGAAGAACCTCTGCATCGTCGCGAATCAAAGGCCACGTCGACCAAGAAGTTGGAGGCGTCTGTTTCACCACCACTCTGGACAGGATGACGCACTTCGATGACAAATATAAAGTTGGGACCGTTGGATCCACCGCAGCCATGAATAGGACCACGGACTTCAATTAATTGAGTATTTCAAAGTTATCTACGAGTCCTCATGACTCAGAATCAAATTTTTGTAGTAAAAGATAGGCAATGTCTGCTTGCACCTGTCTAGTTTATTTGTACATTGCCAGAGATGATTTTCTTTGTGTTGATAGTTTGTCGAATCGACAATGGATCAACGGCAAGTCTTGTTGACTTCCTAATTTAAAGGTTTATTAAGTTATTTAAATATTGTGTCCTCCAGAATGAGGGACAAGTCTAATAATAGCTAGTTTCATGTTATGTTACATCAGTCCTAGAGACTATGTTGCTCTGTATATTTACTATACAGTGTTTACGTTACGAGCCTTGGGCTTGGAATACAGTATAATGTCTTAGTTACAGACTTACTAAACTTCAACAAGTTCCATTAGTCTAACTTGATTCAATGTTTGGCATGACGCCTTAAACGTCATGTACATCTGTTTAATTTTTGGATGGCTACAACCAGGTTGTCTGTATTGGATTACATACGTCAGTTGAGTTGGTGGAATTCTTTATTTTGTATTGGTTAAGTAGTTACGCTTCACGTACTGTATTAGTTTGGGTACGCAACCCAGGGAACTGCTATAGAGTCATAGTGGGGTTCGCGAAAATAATACCCTTTTTCTTTTCGGTTTTTGGGTTTCTATTGTGCTAGTGTTACTCTTAGTTTAATTGCAACTAGGTTTGTGTGTACTATAAAATGCGTTGTTAGTACCGTAAGAGAAAGAGACCAGCCATAGTACTATTTTGTTGACACCTGCTTATTAGCCATCATCCACTATAATCAAGGAACTTTTCTATGGTTTTATCATTATACTAAATGTTTAAAAGAGTTCAATTTACAACCCAGACTGGCTTAACTGATATATAGTTATTTATATTTGAATATATATATATATATATATATATATATATATATATTGTTCTATATTTTGTTATTAACTACTTGATTGTTTTCTTCTTCAGAACAATTCATCCAGTAGTCCGGCTCCTGTTCAGCCCTAGTAGCTACAGCAGAATATTAAAATTCACAAAGTCAAATTATCTGCATCAAACTTCAAAGTATAGCCTGTAATATCATTGTAAACATTAATTTTGTTATATCTGGTTTATTGTAATAAATATATTTGTTGTTAAAAATAATTCTTTTATATGAAATGGATACCCTGTAGGGAACGTCCTTTCAAATTATCGGCCGCTTCCAAGCCGTTTATCGGGAACACCTGTTTTTTACATACCCACAATTCCTGCAAAAAGTTATGATTATTTTTGCACAATATTTTTTATTGTAGGTAGGAACCAACAAGATCTACAATTTAATACCCAAAACATGTTTCTTTTACAATTAAAACTCCTGTAATTAAATGTAAAATAACTGCCATTTTTCACGGTTTTGATTTTTTATTGAAAAAAGTTGTGAACCAATTTCAATCGAAGAAGACTCATCTTTTTGGTTTTTTTAGGCGCTATCATGAACTACTTTTTTGTTTAAAAAAAATTGTTCACATCTTAAAAGTGAAAATACAATTTTTTGGCACCTTTATGATTTTAGTAAACGTAAAAGCTACAAGCCGATTTAGTCCAAAGTATATACATTTAATCTCTACGATTTTTCACCTAATTATCACGTTAAGAAAGTGGATGGTTAATTTATTTTAAGAAATTAATGTTCTTCCGCTATGTGACCTGGACTAAATGCTCAATACAGATACTTAATGACTGTTGGGCTTACAGTTCGTAGAAAATTAAAACTTTGTTTCTGTTGGAGTAATATTGTATTTATTTAAGCGAAAAATAATGGTTTGCTTTAAAAATATAAAAAAAACACTGAACTTAACTCGAATTTCTTCCATCCCACTTTAAAAGACCCTTAAATTGTCAGAAAAAAGATCCGGACATCATGCTTACCGACACAGTCGGAAATGATTAAATGATACGATATATAATTTCTCATATAGTCAATAGTTAAATTTTCAAATATAAGTTACCCCTAAACGGCGCAAAATATGTGAAAAGCTGTTTTATAGCAATGTTTTAAATTTTACATGTTTGGGGGCTCAACTTACCGTCTTATTTACCCGTCATCTGGATTTATTTGAGGCTTATATTAATAACGAGGCTCTAGAAACAAACTGTTTGGTGGATGTAATACAATGTTTTAATTATTTATATGATGAGAGATTTGTGCTCTACATCTGTAAGACATTGTATATTCCGGACGAGTATTAAGACACAGGAAACTGTTATTTTTTTCCATAAAAAGCAGTTTTACACAACTTGTTACCAGTCCAGGATACTCGTGTATTTTCAATAACATAACAAATAAAATGTAAGCATAATTAAGAGGACGTGCACCATAATTTCCTGGAAGTGGAATGATAATCGTTGAAGGAATGAACAGTACAACCGACCGGTTTTTCCACAGCCCACCTCACCATCACTGGCGAGCCAGACAAGACGATAATAATGCCTTTATCCATATGATCCCCAGCTCAGGTATCTTCCGCGTGGACCGAACACGGGCTTTTGGTTTCACACAACTTTCATTTATTCAATTTATGGCATTAAATTATTTGAAATTAAGCGATGTATGGTAAATTATTTAAAATTCAACGAAAAAGAGTGAAATATAATAATAATGATTGTAAATTTGAAAATAATTGTTCCAAATGGCTTAGGCTCTGTGAAAGTGTATAAACACGCTATGCCATAGGGAAAAAAATAAATAAAAACTTTTAGTAAATTGAAGCACAAACGAAGAATTATTTTTATTAAATTCTTGAAAACAATTTTTGGATATTAAAATGTAATCGAGACTTCTTATATAAATTATAAATATGAAATGGTTAGTATATGTTTTAAATAGTAGGTCTATATCCCACTATGAGCCTACAATTAAACCGGGAGGGAGGAGGATGCCATTTAAGAGAAGGGTTTTTGCAATTTTTATATAGAACGATTGTTTTTTGACAAAATAAGTTAAATGTTGTTTCGGTGGAAGCAAAAAGTTTACCTTCCTTCACATGGTGCCTTCAACATTTCTTTAATATCTGTCAAGAGTGTTCTGGAATTTAATGACAACATCTTCTCTTCATTTAAACTCGTGACAGATATTCAACAAGTGTGTATATCACCACTTAAAGAAAATTAAACTCTATGTTCCTACTCGTGAAATTATTTATTTATTTTGGCGAAAAAAATTGTTTGCCATCAAATACTGACCTTAACTCTTGTCCCCACATACATGCTTTAAAGATTCAAGCTAGGACACATAATAACATATGACGGTGACTTCTTTTGCACCCTTCAAGAATATCCACATCTTCACACTGACAGGACAGGAGGAATAAATTAGAATTTAGAAGAAAGGTACCGTCATTTTTTGTGTATAAAAGAGAGCTAAATATTCTTTAGGGGGAATATAACATCTTTAAAAAGGCTGGCCGAGGTTCGAAGACTGAAATTCTATTGACCACCAAATCACCCTGAGGGTCACAACTATCTTAGGACATAAGCATCCTGAAGGTTTTTCAGATCCGGGGCACCAGGAGGAAGGGGGAGGGCGGGACGGAGATAACACATGATATGCTTGCAATTAAAAAGATTAGATTTTCAACCTGTGGGCTGTGAGACAGGGGTGTGTCGCGAAGGGTCAGTGGGTATGCTGCAGGAGTTTGGGGGAAGATCAGAAAAAAACGAGAAAAAAAAAGAATAATAATTTTTTTTAAATCCATGATCAACATAATTTTAAACAATTAACACAATGATTAAAATTTTAACCATGGAACCTTTAAATATAATGTTAAAACTTTTTTAATGATAAAAAAAACCGTTGGTGTGTTTTGACAGTTTCGTTGCTTTTTTTTCAGTGTGCCGTGAGTTGTAAAAGGTGTAAAAATGGCTGATATAGAGCATGTGTGGTTGTTCCTGTTACACACGGAGCTCTAGTCCACTTGTATGAACTCCTCTATTTGCTAACATGAGCCAGACGCTATAACCTCCTTGCACATTATGCAGTCTTGAGATTATCTCTGTTTACAATTCAATGAAACATGCCCAGCTACAACTTCATCACGCAAGACAGGTTAATAGTCTTTCTAGCCGGTTATCTATGCCTACAGGAGCTTTTGTGATGTGGGTCATTCGTAGTTGAGAGCAGTTGTATTAACATGTTATATATATATAACACAACGTTTCAACACTGTTACCATAACTGGAGCTATAGAATGGAGTTGCCTTTATTTCAGTTTTTATAGCAAAGAAAATGATATTTTTAAATAACGCTTTTGAATTTCGGTCTTAACGTCACCTAAATTATATTAGGAACTTAATAATATTTTATTTATTTGATATATTAAACGTTTACTCTCTGAACCGACCGATTATATCAGTACTTTACTTATAAACTAACTTATATCCAGAACCGACACAACACCCAACCCCCGGCCGTTAATTCATAATTATGAAAGGGGAAACTCACATTTCACCAATGATAATATTTACGGCCATACCGGGGATCGAACCTAGAATAAATATATCAAAATAGAGACACGCTACCGACTGATCTAGGCTGTAGAAATAGTGCTTTTTGGGTGTGAAATNGGGAGTAGCTCTGGTGTCCCTTTTATGGCCAATTCTAAACACACACCTACTCTGTCGGTGGGTGTAACTATTAAACTAAGAATTCTAGGTTGGACTCCCGATAGAACAGAAAGGTTTATGTGTTCGTCACAATAATAAATTCATCTCTGACTATCTGATTAGCACTAAAGTGTGTTTGTGGAAGCCTAATGTTATTTTTGTTTTATTTTAAGAGAGTATTTAACTTGAACTTTCAGAAACTACTGATCATACCTATAATTAAAACTTTTATCACATTTTAGAAACTTTTGCGATCCACCAACATCGTCATGTGAGCCACAAAATGGGAACCACTCCACATTGTTGCGAACGACTATACAAGTGTTCTAGCTAGATTGGTACCAGAAAGCCGCTAGATTGTCGCTAAGCTAAAAATTAAAAATCGTCAGATTTATCGACAAATCAAAAATGTATACATTAATCTGAAGTGAGTATAAGATACGTATCTAAGATAGATAGCTTAGAGCTCTTCTGTAGACCGAAGCAATGTATTATACGTTCTTGCAGTATTGTAGTTCAAAAATTAAAGTTCTACAGCATTAAAATTTAAAATAATGGAAATGAACCTGACAGAAAATTAAGGAAGGTCGCCAGTCACCATTCGCCAGTCGCTAGGCGATGAAAATGAAAATCAATCGTTTCGGACCTATAAAATACGTTAGTTCTAGCGACAAAGTCGCTAAATTGAAGACACTGCCACTCCACTAGCAGGAAAGTAGAACTATTAGGAAACGTACCGGTATTTGTTTAGAGGTAGAGTGAGATACCATTCTTGGAATGTAATCACCCTGAGTGCACCCGACTGGGATTAAAACACTGAACTCTCCATAATTAAAGACGAGACTGCTTCAATATTTAGTCGGCGTGTCCACCAGTACGGGTAGCAAGTAGAAACTATAGAGGTTTTAACAACAATAAATGTACACTCCGATTGTACCTCGAACGACCACGCTGTGGTATCCTGCAAACTATTCCAAGATGTTGGAAAAAATGGCCACGCTTTTATATCTGTTAGTCGCGGTTATAGCCGTCTGACTATCAGTTGAAAGAAAAACTTCTAAATGGATCTGTGGCTAAGTATTGGCGTACTAAAACAAAGGTATCGGGTTCGATTTCCATGTCAAGGTGTCATTTACCAATATAAAGACATAGTTACCAAATTTTAATCCGATCGACAAAATGTTTAAGCTCTAGATTTACAGATGACATCGCGAAAACAACTTTTCAGTTTCAATAGATTGTGAAATATCGACATTTATAAAATATGGAACTCGATATTTTACGATCACAATACTTATCTCTCCGAGGGGTTAAGAGAAAGTAAACAGTAAACAGTGTTATTTGTCATTTCAAACACTCCCCATTTATCTATTTTAAACAAAATAATTTGTTTCCGAAATGTGGCGATTTTTCAATCTCAGCCCCGACCAATGATTTGATTTTAGCTTATAAATTCCACAAAAATGTATTGACCAGCACTAGCGATTGCATTAGGTCCGCCCATTAGTGCTTTCATTGGTGGGGTCAAGTATATGCACCTCAGTGGTAAAACATTGGCACCCAAAGTCAAAGTCCCAGGTTCGATCTACGTGTCCAGGTTGTCTTTATAGAAAAAAAACCCATACTTTTCAATAAAATAATCACTAATTAGTTGTAGGGCGTGCAGGAGCTGAGACTGATGAAAATAATGGCGGGAAGACTGGCCGTGTACGGTCTCGCCGCGAATACTGGTGCATACCGTCGGTCAGACTGTAAGTCCCAAAACTGACATCCGCAAAATTACCATAAAATTAATTTATTTTAGGAAATGCTTCCTCATATGCCCATTTAATACTAAATCATAATGGTTTTTAAAAATCACTCATTTGTAAATTACCCTTTTATTATTCTTTTAAAATAAAAACCAATAAGTAAAAATGTATATTTTTATATATTAACACAATGAGAGCGCTGCTCTATAGTAATCATGTATCTACTGCTGCCATCTACTGGGCATGTGGCGCCGCCATTAAATGGATACAATTCACGATTTTCTGGATATCATGCAAATAATTATAGTGAATACAAATCATACCTTTTATTTGTAGTGCATTTAAAAAAATGTCTGAACGGAAATAGTTCAAAATGGATACAATTCAGTCGTCTGGCTATTCATTGCGTGGACTCTTATATATTCTAAAAAGGGGAAAATGTTGAACAATTGGGTTTCCCCATGAAATATTTGTACTCCTTAGTTTTCAACAAACTTTGGTACACACAGTTGAAACCCCAAACATAACTCAATGTTCATAGGGAGAACCTTATCGACTGCTAAAATCACCATGAGATCTACCTTCATGTATTCATGAGTAAAGTCACGTCATCTGCGACTGTCACAAATGATTGATATTTTCAATATATATATATATAAAATAACGCCACTAAAATCCTATTACACCCTTCCTATTTTTATTTTATAGTCCTCTACCTGGACTATAGTTATTTTGGGCACGTGAGAAATAATTATTCTGACATTGAGTTAACAAAGCTCTCATTGAATTTATCTAGCGTGCGCTTTCTGAACTGACTGATTATATCATCACACGACTTACAAACTAACTTAAACATAGAGCAGACACAACTTCCAGTCCGGCCTTTAATTAATCACTGTGAAAAGGAAAACCCAAATTTCATCAAGGATATAAATTTTTCGGACATGCCATGAATCGAACCAAGGACCCTTAGCTCGGTAGACAGACATATTAATGACTTAGCTCATATGTCGGATTGTTAATGAAGACGATTTATTAATTTTTAATTTTTTTATTTTTGAAAAATATTAGGTCATCAAGGAGGGGATGTGCGAAATTTGAAAAAACAAAAAACAAAACAAAAAAACTAAGTGGAGCGAATAGTGTAAGTGTTTGGGTACTCTTTTCTTCTTATTATTAAAAAAATGAGTTGGGTTGTACGCATATGTAATAGTTATGTTAATGTGTTAAGGAAGAGGATGGTTTAGTTTAGAGGAAGTGTACACGCATTTATTAGGAGAGAGAGTAGGAAACAATTTATGGAAGAAAACCACTCTCAGTACACCCGACTGGGATCGAACCACGATCTACTCGTCATCAGCAGCCTTAGTATATTGTGAGAGTAGCACCTTAGACCATGCGGCCACCAAACCTGGTGAGAAATAATAATTTAAGTTTAGTTTGGTTGGTTGTTTCGTATTCACATGAGTGGACTAATATTGTTTCTTTGACAAATTAAAATGACACAGATAACGCTCCACAGCCTTATTTGATTGTATCTTACAGTTGTTTGTGTTCACACAAAGCGATAACTCCTTCACTAAGAGTCAGCTGATTCAAAGGTAAACGCCTTAGACCGCATGACCACCAGGTGATGGTATATACAAAACCTAGAGACTTATGGATTAAACTTTGCATAGTTACTATAGGAAATCTTTTGGTGTGAGCCTTGAGAGATTCTTGCTTGTTTTTACTATTAGAGCCTGACATCTTAAACCCCTTGACCATCGATTCAAGTGGCTCATATATTAAATAAAGAAACAAGTAAAGCTGAAAATTGTACTTAGGGAAGCCTTGGGTGGTAAACCTTGGGCATTTTTCTTATGATCTTTTACAAATTGTGAACTTAAATCCTAAAATTTATTTATTTGATTTATTTAACACCGCGTAATGTTACCCGTTTGGGTTATAGTTTGAGTACTAATTACGCTAATGGATTAGGAATTGGGAGGGATGAATTTAGGAGAAGTTAACACGCATTTGTGTGGAGGGAGAGTGGAAAACCATTAAGGGAAAACCACCCCCAGTTCACCCGAGCGAGATTCGAACCTCGATCTCCCCGTCATCGGCAGTATAGCTCAACATGACTAGCGCGTTAGCTAACTACGCCACCGTGCGGCTCAAAAGCCAAAAACCACGTGACCACTAGCGTAGTCTAGTTTTATTGATAAAGCAAAGTCCCTGTGCAACGGGTAGTAAATCTCAGCGATGGCCTTTCGGGTCAGCGCCAAGCCTGCTGTGTTAAATTTCAAGGCTGAGGAAACTTCACGAACGTCATTAAATTGTTTAAAGTCCTCGCATAATATCCTAATTGTTAGAACGCCAAAGAGTTTAAGCCATTATGTTCACTCAATACCCATATAAAACTAGGAATTCCTTCTTCGTAAAACTTCACGCCTCACCTCCTTTTATTCTCTCTAGACTAATTGTCAGAAATATGTGGGATGAAGAACTCTTGTGAAACTAAACAAAATAGTAGTTTAAGGTAAAGAAACGGGGAAGACGTTCTTCTAAGAGACGTGGTCTCCCTGAAATGTTTAGACAAACAGGGCTCTTGTGAGATGTCATGACCCGAACACATGGGTGGTGTTTCCATACTTAATTACCCTCTTCTATTGTCAAATAATATAAGGCATCCCCCTTGAAATAGACTGGATTTCATTCGGGGCTCAAATCCCCTAAGGATATACAAAGGGTGATTGTCCCTAAATGGGTTTCTTCTGGTTCTTTCTCCAAATGCAGGTACATTTTCTCTAAATTCAACCTCAGTCCTCTCTAGCACACTAGCGTAACTAAATCATACGCGTTTAGCTCGAACAAGTAGTAAGACTTAGTGACTTTTTATTTTTCAAATACTATTATTATTAGCACCGCGTCTTACTACCCGTTCGGGTTACACGCCCTTACGCTAATGTGTAATGATAGGGTGATTGTGAGATGAAATGGAGGACCTACAGTTTTAACGTGGAATCCGAACCACGGTGGAGGCCTGACATTCCTCACATTCACAAGATGTCTTGTCAGAGGTGAAGGAAGGGTTTGGTAATAGGATAAATCTATGCCGGGACCGAGGATTGAACCCCGGACGCCAGCATAGAAGTCTGACACCTTACCCCTAGACCGCCAGGTCACCGACTTTTCAAATACTGAATCCAGTAAAGGTTGCCCTACTATCATATTCTGAGCGAGCGACTAAAATGGTGGCTATGAAAAAACCAAGTAACTAACATAAAAAATGTGCGTAATTTTGGTTGTAGTGTGGTTCGTAGTTTTCAGCTATGTTTAAATACCGACGCATAACATTAGTAAACTATCCATGTATTGTATACAAATGAGAAACTAAACATTTGAAAAAAATAATAGTTTAGAGAAAAACTTTAAAATTAAATACAAGTTTTAAACGAAAGTTATTAGTAATGTATTGAAATATTAGATATTGTTTCAAATATACATAAACGTTTTTTTAATTCATGCGTGTAGAAACAAATTTCAGGAACTTAATTTTTGTTGGTAGCTTTAACAATTTGTGAAACAAGCACTGAACCGTGTGAATGAGCATCTTATTATTCGTAAAAGCATATTTGCTAGTTTGTGATAGTAGCAATCGTTATTTTAGTACGTGTTTCATTAATTAATTAGGTACAAAAATATCGTTCGGATATTAAGGTAATTATTTGTGTAGGTATAAGGAAGGAATTTTGCAGAACACTTCAACTGAGATACTGGCGATAGTATATATATATATATATATATATATGCTATGATTAATGTGATACATCTAGATGTCTATGCTAGTTGGTAAATGCCGGTGTTATCCTAGGTAACAGAATAAAGTCAGAAATAGAAAGTAATTTATCTCATTTATGACCTTATCTGGATAATATTGACACTAGCCAGAAATACTTAAATAACGGTGAATAGTATTTGTAAAACTAAGAAAGTTTCAATACGGATTTTATTTTGGAACAATATTTCAAAATTGGCCAATAAATAGGATCGTAGCAGTGCAATAACATTCGAAATGACTTTTTTATGCTTTATTTTTCATTAACTTAACCTAGATTAACCTAGCTTAACCTATCCTAACTTAAAGCAATCTAACATAGCCCAAACTCGCCTAACTTATTCTAAGTTAGCCTAGCCTAACCTAACATAGCCTAACCTAACATAGCTTAACCTATACTATCCTAACCTATCCTAACCTAACCTATCCTAATATAACCTATCCTAACCTATCCTAACCTATCCTAACATAACCTATCTTAACCTAACCTAGCCTAACTTAGCCTATCCTAACCTAACATAGCCTAACCTATACTATCCTAACCTATCCTAACCTAACATAGCCTAACCTATACTATCCTAACCTATCCTAACATAACCTATCCTAACCTATCCTAACATAACCTATCCTAACCTAACCTAGCCTAACTTAGCCTATCCTAACCTAACATAGCCTAACCTATACTATCCTAACCTATCCTAACATAACCTATCCTAACATAACCTATCCTAACATAACCTATCCTAACCTATCCCAACCTAACCTAGCCTAACCTATCCTAACATAACCTATCCTAACCTAACCTAGCCTAACTTAGCCTATCCTAACCTAACATAGCCTAACCTATCCTAGCATAACCTATCCTAACATAACCTATCCTAACCTAACCTAGCCTAACTTAGCCTATCCTAACCTAACATAGCCTAGCCTATACTAACCTAACATAGCCTAACTTAACTAACCTAACCTACCTAGCCTCAATAATAGAAATTGCCACCATCAAAGTGCGGGTGGATAATGTCAATATTATCTGGATAAACTTCGTTAGACATTATTCAATCACTTCACACTCAACATAAACTACGTATTTTGTATAACGTCAACGTTATCTGGATAGCAATTACTTTATCCGGCCTCGGACCTTACCAGTATAGTATATACAACATATATATTCCAAGCATATATATCAAGAACGCAATAATGTTTTATTACGGACGTATAGCTATTTTATTTCCCGTGGGATTTGAATGTTAATTATATGGAAGTGACTTCACAATACTCCACTCTCCCCGGGTGCTCGCCTCGGTAGGAATGCAAATTGCATAGCACACTGATGGTTTTTACATTTTTTACTAGCTTATTTTAAAATCTCAAACTGTTTGTTTATCTGATAAGCAGTTAAATTTCTGAAGTCAGCAAAAAAATAGTAGCTGACACATGAACAACTTGTTTAGTATAATCATATTGTTTTTGTATTCGACTTTATAAACTATATTATTATTCTGTTGTAGTTTTCTTTCAACTAAAGTAAAACCATTATCTAAGTAAGATTGTGAAGCATTGGTGGTTTCTCTCTTTAAAGTTAAGCAACATGTTTTTTATATAGTTGTGATTCTCTTGCATTTTAAAAACATATATATATATATCTAACAACGACCTACAAACTAACTAAACCTGGAACACCGCGTCTTACAGAGCATTCTCAATCTTAAAGAGTATTGATATTTACTGACGGGAGATAATTACAAAACCAGCATTCTATACACTGCGTAGTCACTTTGGTGGCCACATGGGCTAAGGCGCAACTCTCACAGTAGATTAGACAGTCTATGACAGGGATATCAAGGTTCGAATTTCAGTTAGGTGTACTGAAAGTTTTTTTTTTTAAATGGTTTCCCACTCTCCCTCCACACAAATGTAGGTACAATTCCTTTAAATATATCCTTACTAATACCTAAAACTACTAACCTAATTAGTATATAAGCTTATAGCCCGAACGGGTAGTAAGACGCAGTGGTAATAAACCAGTATTTCCTCCCTATCTCGTCCAATCCTAGAATATGTTTTTGCACATGCTCCTGCACACGGTCATCTGCTCCGGTACATGATCACCTGCTACTGTACACGATCACCTGCTCCTGCGCACGATCACCGGCTACTGCGCACGGTAAACCTAATCTTTTAAACGATCACCTGCTCCTGTGCACGATCATCTGCTCCTGCGCACGGTCCCCTACTCCTGCACACAATCACCTGCTCCTGCGCACTATCACCTGCTCCTGCGCACGATCACCTGCTCCTGTGCACGATCACCTGCTCCTGCGCACGATCACCTGCTCCTGCGCACGATCACCTGCTCCTACGCACGATCACCTGCATCTGCTCCTGCGCACGATCATCTGCTCCCTGCACACGATCACCTACTCATGTACACGATCACCTGCTCCCTGCACACGATCACCTGCACCTGCGTATGATCACCTGATCCTACGCATGATCACCTGCACCTGCGCACCATCATCTGCTCCCTGCACACGATCACCTACTCCTGTACACAATCACCTGCTCCTACGCACGATCACCTGCTCCTGCGCACGATCACCTGCTCCTGTGCACGATCACCTGCCCCTACGGACGATCACCTGCTCCTGCGCACGATCATCTGTTCCTGCTCACGATCATCTGCTCCTGCGCACGGTCATCTGTCTCCTTTACACGATCATCTGCTCCCTGTACACGATCACCTACTCCTGCGCACTATCACCTGCTCCTGTGCACGATCATCTACTCCTACGCACGATCACCTGCTCCTGCGCACGATCATCTGTTCCTGCTCACGATCATCTGCTCCTGCGCACGGTCATCTGCTCCTGTACACGATCATCTGCTCCATGCACACGATCACCTACTCCTGTACACGATCACCTGCTCCTGTGCATGATCATCTGTTCCTGCGCATGATCATCTGCTTCTGCGCACGGTCATCTGCTCCTTTACACGATCATCTGCTCCCTGTACACGATCACCTACTCCTGCGCACTATCACCTGCTCCTGTGCACGATCATCTACTCCTGCGCACTATCACCTGCACCTGCGCATGATCACCTGCTCCTACGCACGATCATCTGCTCCCTGCACACGATCACCTACTCATGTACACGATCACCTGCTCCTGTGCATGATCATCTGTTCCTGCGCACGATCATCTGTTCCCTGCACACGATCACCTACTCCTGTACACGATCACCTGCTCTATTAAAGTTGTAAGTGTAATTGTTTACTCTCTTCAACTTGAATTGAAAGTCCAGTGTAAATGAACATCCGCTCTCACAACATTCACAAAAAATGAAATATCTGTCTTGAGATGATACGACTGTAATGAAGCAGGTGTTTGATCATACCTTAGTTTTGTGACGTCACCAGTCGATTACCGAACAAGTCTACGGTCAAACACGAGACGATCGTCGAATGATGAAGCAAAATATATTTTTATTCACCACGTCTTGCTTACGGTCATGACTTGCCATATTTAATTACGCTAATAGGGAGCAAATGTGGAGGGTACCAATTAAATGTAGTGCACCCACATTTGTGTGGTGAGAGGAATAGAACGGGAAGTCATTCATGAAAAGCTACGCTTCACCCTATGGGAGTATTATAATCCCTTTTGAAGGATATGGAGGATAAAGGTCAAATTTATATTAGCTATTCCCACATTTGCAAAAGAGAGGGTGTAATTCAAACACCGACTCCCGCAACTGACAAACCAGGACATATGATCTTGATGTTTACTCCACGTGCCCCCCAAATGTGGTTAGTATAGAGCTATCGTGCTATATTCTAATTTTGGTTAGAAGAAAATTAAATAAAATTTAAACAAATTACTTTGTGGCCAACATTGATTACATTTTACTTTTTTATTGTGTTATTCTAGAGGTATTGATAATATCTTTCAAAACTGAAATCTTCAAATTGTATGACTTGATGTATGAATATATTAAAATTGTTTTAGTAAATTAATTAATTAACTTCTACTGTTCTTCATACCTATATCAAATTATAGTTTGACCGATTTAAACGCAATTTTATTTGTAAGAGTGTATATGACCCTAGTTCGTTTCTAGGGACTGCCGACAATGCTGGTCACTATTTGTAAGAATGTATATGACCCTAGCTCGTTTCAAGGGACTGCCGACAAAGCTGGTCACTATTTGTAAGAGTGTATATGACCCTAGTTCGTTTCCAAGGACTGCTGACAAAGTTGGTCACTATTTGTAAGAGTGTATATGACCCTAGCTCGTTTCCAGGGACTGCTGACAAAGCTGGTCACTATTTGTAAGAGTGTATATGACCCTAGCTCGTTTCTAGGTATTGCTGACAAAGTTGTCACTATTTGTAAGAGTGTATATGACCCTAGCTCGTTTCTAGGTACTGCTGACAAAGCTGGTCACTATTTGTAAGAGTGTATATGACCCTAGCTCGTTTCTAGGGACTGCTGACAAAGCTGGTCACTATTTGTAAGAGTGTATATGACCCTAGCTCGTTTCTAGGTACTGCTGACAAAGCTGGTCACTATTTGTAAGAGTGTATATGACCCTAGCTCGTTTCTAGGGACTGCTGACAAAGCTGGTCACTATTTGTAAGAGTGTATATGACCCTAGCTCGTTTCTAGGTACTGCTGACAAAGCTGGTCACTATTTGTAAGAGTGTATATGACCCTAGCTCGTTTCTAGGGACTGCTGACAAAGCTGGTCACTATTTGTAAGAGTGTATATGACCCTAGCTCGTTTCTAGGTACTGCTGACAAAGCTGGTCACTATTTGTAAGAGTGTATATGACCCTAGCTCGTTTCTAGGGACTGCTGACAAAGCTGGTCACTATTTGTAAGAGTGTATATGACCCTAGCTCGTTTCTAGGTACTGCTGACAAAGCTGGTCACTATTTGTAAGAGTGTATATGACCCTAGCTCGTTTCTAGGGACTGCTGACAAAGCTGGTCACTATTTGTAAGAGTGTATATGACCCTAGCTCGTTTCTAGGTACTGCTGACAAAGCTGGTCACTATTTGTAAGAGTGTATATGACCCTAGCTCGTTTCTAGGGACTGCCGACAAAGCTGGTCACTATTTGTAAGAGTGTATATGACCCTAGCTCGTTTCTAGGGACTGCTGACAAAGCTGGTCACTATTTGTAAGAGTGTGTATGACCCTAGCTCGTTTCTAGGTACTGCCGACAAAGCTGGTCACTATTTGTAAGAGTGTATATGACCCTAGCTCGTTTCTAGGGACTGCCGACAAAGCTGGTCACTATTTGTCTACAGGTTCACCCTATTATTATTTAGTAAGTAACAGAACCAGTGTGTATGTGGACAAAGGTGACGTTGGAATCAGGGTTCAAACGCCGTCTGGATGTACTGATTTTTTTTTACTTAACAGTTTCTTACTCCACATAAAAATACAGCTAGGCCTATTCTTCCTATAAATCCTACCTTCCTACGCCTCTTTTACTATTATACATTTGCTGATAGCTCGGATGGGTGGTAAGATTGGGAACACGAAGAAGCATGTCAGTATCTAGGTGATAGTGCTGTGTAAGAAGCTCACTGTGTAACATTAAGCTAGCTTGTAATACCAGTCTGTTTGAATAGTTTTCCCAAAATATCCCTCCCTCTACTTAAAATGATAGTACAACCACAGCCCCAGGTCTCACTGTGAATTCACACGTCCACCGAAAAGCAAGAGCAGAGCATTATTAATGTAGTCACGTGATTAGCTCTAAACCAATCATATTTCGGCATCATCTGCGCTGTTCGCTCGGCGGGACTTGAGATTGTTTCTACCTTCTTGGTTCCGCGTGACACCATCTGTTTGGGAGATCCCATTTTATTCCAAAACCGACGTTCTCGATCAACGCGTATGCAACCACAACGAGAAAAGTTCAAACGACTCGTTAAATTAAAGCATGCGTGTCGTTCTTGTTCTGTTTATTTCTCGTCCCACAACACAGACAATTAAATATTTGAAAACCATACCGCGTGACTTTGTTTTATTTAGCGTATCCGACCAGAGTTTGTCAGAAATTCCTGGTCTCCTCTAAGTCATTCACGAGCTAAGTTTACCTGAATGACAGCTAGAAATGTTACTAGAAGTAATCCCTAATATATCACTACGCCAACAGCTGACATCTGTCACTTTGGATGACTGTAATGAAAACAGATGTTAATATATTAATGTGATCGTTAACCACAGTAATTTAGGCCAATATTATTTATATATTTATTTTAGGTTGGACACAAAGTTTATTTATCGTTTTATTCCCCTTTAAAAAATATTCACACCACTTTCACAAAAACTTCTAACGGACATAGCCTCAAAATGGCGACTGACGAATTTAAACCATACGATTGAACATAACGGTAAACAAGTTTTTTACAATGAAGCAGACACGCAGTTGATGAAAATACTTTATTCAGTTAAATATTTCAAAATACGATAAAATAATTATAAAATCATGTATTTAATGTAAAAAAAATGACAACAATTTTCTCTTTTCCAAGTAAATACGATGCCTGTATTAAAAGGTAATGATGTATGCACTATATTACACACAATCAATAACGTTCCAAAACGAAAAATAAGTACTTTTAATTATGTTTAAAATATTGTTTCGAGTTGGATGAAAAGAAATTATTAAAAAAAATTAAATAGTATGAGAAAACTTAGGTTTACGTTATTTTAAATGTAATATATAACAGGTAATTAAAGATCTTTACATTTATAACAAAACAGTGATCTTTTACAAGTGTTGGCGACCCAAAACCTAAACATATGATTTTCGAACTGTCATCCAGGTAAAAATCTATCGTGAATGGAATATAGAGACAGTGGAAGGTATGTGAGCATCATCTTAGCTCGGGGCGCGTGTGGGTGCGATCAGTCCCAATGTGACGGTGTGGCAATAGCCATATGGGGCCAGTAGGAGTCTTAAACCTAAACTAATCATCCAGACCAATAACCCTTGGGGGGAAATAATTATGGCACTTCTGGGAATTGAACATAGTACCTATAGATTAGTAGTCAGGAACGTTGACCACTGTACCACGAGATAGGCCGCAGCGTGATGTAAATCTTATGGATGTGTTTATACGCTCGTAAACAAAGTATGTTGATGATAATCATTTGTTTCTACTTGGCCTATCTAATAATCATGATCAATATATACCTCTGTTAGCGTGAGAATTTGCAGCTTTCAGTATCTACAAAGGTTTGTGGTGACCTGGCGGTCTAGGGGTAAGGTGTCAGACTTCTGTGCTGGCGGCCGGGGTTCAATCCTCGGTCCCGGCACAGATTTATCTGATTACCAAACCCTTCCTTCACCTCTGACAATACATCTTGTGAATGTGAGGAATGCCAGGCCTCCA
>CABFVX010002735.1:46449-75586 GCA_902151425.1 Timema shepardi | reverse complement strand
TAGGGGTAAGGTGTCAGACTTCTATGCTGGCGGCCGGGGTTCAATCCTCGGTCCCGGCACAGATTTATCTGATTACCAAACCCTTCCTTCACCTCTGACAAGACATCTTGTGAATGTGGGGAATGCCAGGCCTCCACCGTGGTTCGGATTCCACGTTAAACTGTAGGTCCTCCATTTCATCTAACAATCACCCTACCATTACACATTAGCGTGAGTGCGTATAACCCGAACGGGTAGTAAGACGTGGTGCTAATAATAATAATAATAATCCTACAGTCTCAAAAAATATTTTTTTAAATCTTTAAATAGTTATTTCACAGACGTATTTTTTTATAAATCCTCCAAAACTTAGACTATTTGACTTGATCACGAAAATGTCCTGCGGGAATTTTCCTGACAGGATGTAAATTAAAAAGTCCGTGTTAGCATATGTCTATCTAGAATAGGAAACAATAAAAGATAAAAAATGAGAAGCAAGTCAATGTTTTCAAGGCGCAAATATAAAGGTGGTTGTTTAAACTCGTCAGAAGAAAAGGGAACGGGATATCAGCATATAGACAAGAGCGCTCTCAGGGCTAACTTCTATGTATCTTAACTCTCTTACTATGTTGTACATTGGTATCTAAGTATACTTAGACTGTTTAGGTGCTTCAAGTTAAGATGCACCCTGCTTCGAAAAATAGCTTCAAACTCTCCATAGGCAACGTCGTTAACGTATGGATATTACAGTAGAGTCTCGTAAACTCGACCTAATGTGGACTGAGATGGTGTCGAGTTATTGAACTGTCAAGTTTTAAGAACGAACTTGCATAAGATGAATATTTACTGTGTCATGTCTCCTAAACAAGGATAAATCACAGTACAGTATAGATATTATAGGTAGTCCTACATTTGTACTGTACTGTAGTATTGTACGGTACAGTAACAGTAGTATACGTACAGTACAAAATATTACGTGTTAATATAAGAGTATATATATGTATGTATACGTGTAATATACATAAATGCACTACAGTACTCTACATATGATATTGTATTGATTCGAATAACATGAATTGTAAAACTAACAAACACAACACTTGTAAAACACAACAGCACGACTGTTCCACTCGAATTACACAAACAAACTGATGGGTTATACAGTTGGATGACCTTGGATTGTGATGAACGGCTCCAAGAACTGTGAGCATGTGCACGTGTCGAGTTACACGGAATGTCGAGTTTCCGAGACTCTACTAATGATAATAGTCTTAAGGACTTATATCAACGTACCAGTGGGCAAACAGACAAAACGTCAAGTTCATCTATGTGTAGAGTGTAGGTGACGGAAAGGTCTGAGCACACAATCTGACAGGTTTTACTGGGGAATGAGGGTTGTTTGCACTTAGTGGGGTTTAGATTTACTTAACGTGAAAAGTAGCCCACCTCCTATATCCAGCAGACGCCTCATATTGTGACATGAAGAATGAGTCATTAAGGTTTTAGACAAGCAGTTCACTCGTTCAAAGTATATACTATTATAGAAGTATCGAAGAATAGGGAAAAACTCCACGCGACTCATCCGAATTATTTCATTAGTTACATATATTGCCGTTAGAAAGCGGTAGCATGCTAGAGGTGCATCCTGACGGCCAGTTATGGTACTGTTTGAATATTAGTCTCCCTTTTTGGTCTAAAAGAACAGAGGAATACTACTCTTGTAAAAGAGGAGTGGTAAAAATTATGGTGGTTGAAAGTTGTTCTAAAACTGACAAAGTCGGTTTTCTCAAGTTCTAAACTAACTATGATGGGTTTTAGGGGTCGTTTACCTGTAATTCAATAACATCGCATTTAAACCAAACGATGCTTATTTTCTTAGTTTGTTAGGCTCTAAGGAAAATAAACCTTTAATAGTTATATAAATGACCATTTTTAATTTCATTTAGTTCAAATACAAAGATTAATTTTTTAATATAATTATCACAATTATATTAATACAAAAACTTTTCTATCTTAAGCTAGGTAGTAAAATTCTTTTTTTTTTTTGAGGTTGCTATTTTGTGTTCACAATACTGGCCACGCATGGTATACGTAGGCAGGGGTTCTCAAACTCACGGCCCGCGGATCATATCTAACTGGCCCGTTGTCTGCAAAATTCTTAAATAAGTATTTGGCCTGCAGTTACACCCATACACACACACACACACACACAAATAGTTTAATTTTAGTGTGAATATAATCTTACTAATATTATAATTGCAATGTTTGTGTGTTTGGATGTTTGTTACTCAATCACGCCAAAACTGCTGAACGGATTCGAATGAAACTTTGTGCGATGCTAGAGTATGTCCTGTAACAACATATAGGACTATTCCCATCCTTTGATTTTACATTAAATCTACAATACTAATGTTTAAACACTTCGTATATAAGATATTATATTATATTTCATAGTAAAATAAATATATATTATTTAAGTTATCAATTATTAATTTAAATTTAAAAAAAGTTTTGTTAGAAGTTAAAAGATTTTATCAATTATTGCGGGCGAGGCCGCAACGGGTAGAAGTTAGTATTGATATAAAACACTTGAACCATTTCAAATTGCGTTTTTTTTTATCACTTTTTAAATATTGGATTGTGGGGATTTTTGTTTACATACTTCAATAAATAGTGCTTCTAGTGATTCTCTAACCCACATTAACATCTGTAAAATATAAGTTATGTAATATTTTAATTACATAGCATCAAATAGCTATTAGAGGTGTATGTGATGAATGCCAGGTCTCCACCGTGGTTCGGATTCCACGTTAAACTGTAGGTCCTTCATTTCATCTCACTTTCACCCTATCATTGCACATTAGCGTAAGTGCGTATAACCCGAACGGGTAGTAAGACGCGGTGCTAATAATAATAACAACTATTAGAGTCACATCGGTGGGCACGCGGATTAAATGTCAGATTATTATGATCTAGTTAGCTGGTGTCGGGGAAGACGGGGCTCGAATTCCATCTGGTTGTACAGAGAGTGGATTTTTCCTTCTTATGGTCTCCCACATTCCCTTTTCTCAAATGCAGTTACATTTATTCCACAATATTGTCCCTCATACCCTACTTACTAGCGTTATTAAAACATGCATAGTCAGGACGGCTAGTAAGATGCGTTACAAGATAAAAAGTACCTATAGAGTATATTTAAGAGAACATGTTTGTATATTCCGTGGCCCTCAACACGTCTCGAGTTTGTGAATCTGGACCTCCGGCTAGTTTGAGTTTGAGAAACACTGATGACGGCTAGCGTTTTTTAGTTTACAGATTCTCACACATCTTTTGAATGATTCCCCTATAATTGCTCCAAATTTCAGCTTTCTGGGTCATGAAGAAATGTGAAAATTTTCTCTACATCAATATTTACAAACAAAACCCAACCTTTTCTTTAATAATTATTGGTAGACGCATGGTGGGCTAGGTCTTGTTGTTGGGAGAGTTTGTCTGTATAATAAATATTTAAAAATTAACCAAATATTTTATTGCATTAGCTCTTCAACATTTTTTTCATAATATCATAATATATATTTTTTCCTACAAAACTGTTAGGTCGTGGAATACGTCATAGTTACATGAAAAACAGTTCAACAACAAAAAATTAAAAATAATATAATGTTTCTACTTTTTAGGTTCATGCACCTCACAGACATTATAACTTTTTTCTTTTACTAAATTAATAATGCAAAACTCCATTATTGGGTGAAAAAAGTTTAAAATCATTCATTTTTATTTGCATAGGAAGATCAAAAATTATTGGGGATACGCTAACTTTGCCTCCTCAACATTTTTAATATTAAATATTTGTTATTTAAAAGCTAACACCATGATTAGGTTCTGTACAAGACATTTACATTGACATTAAAGGGAGATGTATGTTTGTAAGAGAGGGGGCTACGCTCAACCTTACTCCCACCACTTTTATATATTTCCCCTTGCAAACATATTATGGGGCCATACTTGGTGCAAAACAAAATTTTAATATTTACATTATACAAAATAAAAAATTAATTGAGGATTGGAACTACACTTAACCTGCTTTCTCACACACCTCCCTCCCATAACAATGGTCTAAGACTAGAAACCAAAATAAGTGCCAAATGGTGGTATTTTTACATATTTAATTTGAGGGGGTGGGATGGAAGCCAACTTGAGTGATCTGCTATATGCCCTAACTAAACACCTTCAGGTTTATCTGGTTTGTGTTGCCTTAGACCACCATCTGGAGGACAGAAATACCCAACTTAAGAAAACATTAATAATATAAATTAAGACAGATAAACTTGAATATTTTGGGCATGTTTGATGCACAGTAAATAAAAATATGAAAAAGTTTAGATACTATCACAAAATGCTTTTGATATGGTACCAATTTACAAGAATCTCTCTTAAGAATAATCTTTTGTAAAATATTAGACTAGTATTTAAGGTTACATAGAGATTTTAAAAATATAGTGCCTTTAAGAGAACAGTACAAGAGTTTTTAAGGTGATATACGTTTATCTCTGTGGTCTATATCATCCATTCAAGTGAGGCCCCTACCTAAATTTTGTACAATGACAAAATAGAAGAAGGTACGCATAAGTTACACTTATAAGAATAGACATAATTATAAAATATATACATTGGCACAGTTTGAAAAAAGTTTTAACTATAGACTTAATTGTAGTTAAAATCCTTAAAAGGGTTTACGATTTATTCAAAGAATGATTTTTTTTATCATGGTTAGTGCACACATAAGTTTAGACCTCCCTTATGACATCCCCATTACTTTATTTATTTGACACCATGTATTGAAATCATTTAATTATTTGTATTTATTTGGGATATTTAACGTGCACTTTCTAAACCGAATGGTTATATCAGTGCAAGACTTATAAACTAACTTAAATCTAGAACAAATACAACATCCAGCCCCCTGACAGTTAATTCAGCAATGTTAAAATGGAAACGCACAATTGATCAAGATAAATTTTTCGGACATGCCAGGAATCGAACCCGGGACCTTTATCTTAGTATGCAAACACGCTACCAACTGAGATAAAGGACCAGTTTCATAGTCAAGTTTAGTACGCCTCAAGTGCGGCGCTACACTAAGTACAGGACGACACCTACCTAAACTGGAATGGAATGGGCCAGTTTCCTATGCGAGAACGGCCCATTCCATTCGAGTTTAGGTAGGTGTCGTCCTGTACTTAGTGTAACGCCGCACTTGAGGCGTACTAAACTTGACTATGTAACTGGCCCAAAGTGTCGGACCGTGTATTGAAATCAACATTTAGTACGGTTATTGTGTTGTTAACAAAATATTTCTAGATTACGTGATAATAAATTACACCTCTGTACACAAAACTGGTACCTTGGTATTAACGCTGTAAGCTACCTGGTCTCCTAAGTCATCGCACTCAAAATATAACTTGTTTTTTGGGCGACGCGGAATTCGGGGTTTGAATTCCTGTTGTGTGTACTGAGGGACGATTTTCTAAATGATTTCCTTTTCTCTTTTTCCACTCAAATTCGTGTACATTTCCTTTTAAATACACCTTTCTAATTTACTCTATTATTGTAAAGAGGCGAATAGCTCGGACGTGCAGTAAGATGTGGTGTACATAAAAATAAAACACTATGTCATTGAGTACTCATTATTTTAAGGGAGTCTTATTATAACTCCAACCTATTTAACATCCCGCATATCTTGAACAAATTCAATCCAAGTTTGACACCTTACCTCAATTATAAGCACTTCTTACCACAGAACTAAAGTTGCGAGAATCGATTCCCGGCACGTCAAAAACATTTACCATTGGTGAAATTTAAATTTGCGGGAATGAGTTTTATGTCTGTTTTAATATTAAGTTAGCTTGCAATTCCTTTTATATAACCTGTCGGTTCTGATAATGCTCACTAAAAATACAAAAATAAAAACTTTTTTTTAATCCAACCTAATCGCGTGAAGAAAATTTTACTACATTTTGATTTTATTTCTAATCTAAAGATACCTAGTATCTATAATGTTTGAAAAAATGATATTATATATGTGTTTGTTTGTGTGTGTATTACACCCAGTCACGTGCTCAGAAACTTACTTTAGGTAGGGCATACAATCAAGGCCATAGCCAGAATAAAATTTAGGGGGGAAAGAGGGTTTTGGCGTAACCACCTCTTAACCTCTGGAAGATGCATTACTATTAATTACCTTTATAGTTCTTTTCATGAAAACTAAAGGCAACTATTAAATAACTTAGTTTCTATAAATGACTATTTTTTAGTTTATAATAGGTAGTTATAATAAAAAAAAGCACTCAAATCTGTTAAATTTATAGACTGCTCTTTGGTTTATGAATTAAAGAGGAGGAAAATATATAGCTTAATAATAGGGTGTTATTTATAACTCTAGAACCATTTGGGTCACATCTGCTCTTTATAAATAGTTTATTATAGCTTCTTTCTCTAACATACCCAGAGATTAAAGTTTGTAGGAATTTGTTATTTTATTATTATATATTAATTATTATTGTTTGAAATAAATTTTAATTCATCATCGGTTTCATGTTATGTTATGTTTTGTTATCTGAGGCTACTTGGAGATATTTTATAATATTACTTAATCTTTCACACTATAAAATAGCACCAGTAATTAGGATTGCAATTTTTTTTTTTCAAATCTAAATAAATTATTAATGCCACACAAGCCACTAATAATTAAATATAAATTGATTTAGATTTTGCATTTTTCAATGTGAACTTTTGCGCAAAGTGGCGGGAAAGTGTAGTTTTTCTTTTATATTTATTCAAGTACTAAGCTATAAAAGACTCGTGAGATTTAATTGTATTTATTGAATGATCATAATACTAGTGTAAATATTTTTATGAGAGCTAGAACATTTATTTTTTCTGGTACAATGGCTCCTTCGGTCTAAAATGTAAGAGCCCCTGGTCTAAGTCAATATAAGTTAATGTGTTGAATAACACGCTCTGGTAGCTTTGGCAGCTCAAAGTACTTTAGTATTAATTTTAACCGAAATTGGGTGGGGTGCGAGTGATTCTGAAGTCTCTATAAGCGAGGTCCTCGGTTTAGTAACCCATATCTTGGGTTAAGAGCTTTAAAAAGTAGAATGAACTTAATTACCAGAATGGTGGCTACTAGCTATATACATTTTCTTGTATACAATGTATGGAAGCTACTATGGTTGTGCTTTTTCCAAATGAGAATATAAGTTGCACTTTTAATGTATGTGTGTGTGCTTTGAATATAAAGTCTTAAACCAAGTCTTAAAATGGAGCCTATGTATCCGACTCATCTTCTGTGTCTTATGTTTTAGTTATACAATATATGATTTATGTTTGTATTGAAATTATTAGGGGCCATGGGGGAGGGAGCCGCGTTCACCCCACCCCCTTGGGTGCACCACTGGTTCTAAGTAAAC
The DNA here is from genome assembly GCA_902151425.1 of Timema shepardi. Lineage (NCBI taxonomy): Eukaryota > Metazoa > Arthropoda > Insecta > Phasmatodea > Timematidae > Timema > Timema shepardi. The sequence goes on along the minus strand of CABFVX010002735.1, from coordinate 68,135 downwards.
ACTCAGTGAGAGAAGGAGATTTTATCATAGATATGATTAATTTATAAAATATGATAGTTATTTTAATGTTTTTTATGAACTTATAATGCCCCTTTTTCTCGTCAAGTGAAAAAATCTAAATTATATCCCTTAGCTTTTATTTAATTGAGGAAGATAGAATTATGAGAAGTACCCTCGTTTGCGTGTAAATAGCGGGAAACCATTTATGAAAAATTACCATCAGTACACCGTGTAATTGAGCCGCCACGGTATGCACATTTTGGTCCTCGATTCATTATTTCATAGTAAAAATATTTCTTTCAAAAATGAAGATGAAATATATATTAAAAAAAATTAGATATCACTCAATTTTACTCAAAAATATACAAATCAATACATTATTTAATTCATATAAAGCAAAGGACATGAAGCAGGACAGAGGTGCCCGCCTACTACTCGCGTATCTCAAAACAAATTATGTTAGTGGGTTTGAAAGAGAACCAAAGGAAAGTTGCCAGGGAACAATGAATTCTTGTCATGCTTTAATTCAAGGTCTTTTGATATTATTAGGAATGGAGGGAGGAAGGGACTGCTGCCTAATCCCACCCTTCAAAGTCTCTAGTAGAGAGTGACAGAGAAGAGAGAAAGAGAAGATTTTAGCTTGTTTACCTCTAGGCTATCAGAGTGTCACTTTCTGGCGTTGGAGAACACAAGCGATCCTAGCGGCAAGATATTTTTTACTATTCAAAGCTCGTCAGTTTTATTAGCTGGGCTGGCGACTTCTTATATTCAATGGTTCACTCGCTCATTCTTCATGTCACAATATGGGATTGACCTCCTCCAATTCAGAGTGAGGCGCCTGCTGTATATAAGAGGTGGGCTACTTTTCCACGGGCCACCCTGTATTACATTTCCTCTAAATTCAACCTTAAGTAAAAAGATTGAATATAAAAAAAAAAATATTTGTTACCTACCCTGTCTGTACTTAGGTCCTTTGCTCTAAATAAATATGATTACGTTATTACTCAATGGATTAAAAAGATTGGATCTTCATTAATAATTAATTTGTATTTAATATATTTGATTTTATGTAAAAAATACATTTTAAGTAAGAAAAAGTTAGTTCTAATTTTTGTAGCTATGCCATTTGCAAAAATATTCCAGGCGTGATAAAGGCGGTAGATTATTCCTACTTTTATTTTCATCGGATACAATTTAACATTTGGATAATTTATTATGATTAATAATATAAATGCTTGTTTATAACGTAAAAATATTTTAAAACAGTAGGAAGCCGATGATAGCACAACAATCCTTTAGTGTGAGCGATGCCTGAAAAACGATTTAGTGAAATCAATTAATTGGTTGTTAATCAATTTTTGCAGTAGCTGCTACCAACACTAGAAACACTAGAGAAACCAAACAGCGAAACTTTACCAAGCCCCACCGACTCACGACCCACTGTTACCAACCTCTCAACCTATAATTTACTTTGTGCCCCATGTGTGATTCCCCCATAGTCCCACGTCACCACGTTCCAAGGTGGCCATTCCCCCCCCCCCTCAACCCTCACCCCGCTCACCCAATCAACTAGCTAAATAAGACATCAAAAATATGTCGTCATTACTCCATCTAATTATTATAATTAAATGTTATCACGGGACCTGCAAAGGTTTCGTTTAATTATAGGTTGAAAGACACGATCAGCTATAATATATTTCTGGAAGGGGGGGGGGCGGGGGGGGGGAATCATGTCGTCACGAATATACTAAAATAATACTCTAGAATAAATAATAGAATCTGTTGTGATTGACGTGCTTGGAATATTAAATGTTAATCCGTAGGAAATATAACTTGTTTCTATTTGAGCACAGAAACTATAGTAGTACTGACACAATAAGGAGAAATGTCGGACATTTATAAAAACTACTAGATATGCTCTCGTGCGTTCATCCGCCAATATTTATGTAATGTAGTCTTTATTTTGACACAAATTGTTAGTTTTGATAGGTATAAAAACATTAATAATGAAATCGCATTAATATTTCCTTCTTTATATTGACGGTTTATATCTACTAACGAAGGTCCTACTATAATTTCTTCTGAACAGATTCTTAGTAGCTACGTGAAAGATGAATGAAGTCAGCTTCCCTCACGTGCAGTATCAGCTGTTTATTAATACTTTGAGAACTGTCCCTTGGACACAACATAAATTATAACTGCTTTTTCATCAATTTCAATCCCGTTTTAATGGCTTATTTTAATATCAAACAAATTATATTTGGGCATTCTCAATTCTATTATCTATATTGCATTTTAATTGGCATTTCCTTGAATTTGGTTCATGGGTTATGGATTAAATTTTGTGGGATCATTTTATTACAAATAATTATAGAAATATACTGTTTAAGAGACTTCCACATCCGTTTACATTCTACCAAAACACTCGTGTTTTATTTTAGCAATTCTCATTCTAAAGAGGAGTTACGAGAGTATGTATAATATCTTATACTATCTATTAATGAATTATTATGTTATAATCATCATCATAGTCATTATAACCCCGCTCTAAAATGGTATTAAAATAAACACATTCTCGTAATTTTATCTTTAGTGAGAGGACACTTTAAACAAAATAAGTCGTCGAAGATGTTAAGCGAAACAAACGTCGTATGATGCGTAGTTTTCGAAATAGTCGAAAGAAACCGTTAACTGGATTAATAGTGCGCAGACAATTTCTTCAAGAGAGGATAGCTAACAAGAGACACAATATGCACAGTGAAAATATGTATCGTGACAGCAGTTTATCTACCTTGGAACCTCCACCATAAAACTAAGATATTGTATCCAAGGACATATTCACAAACTTTTGTTAAGACAGAGAGGGGGAAAATAATAAAATACCACAAATTTGAGGAATTGCTGAAGATAGTGGGATTTAAAGCTTTTGGGCGAATAAAGAAAGTGGTTTGTCATGGTGATCAATGAAACAAATCTAGATAGTTTACACTAATTAAAACCAATACAAATGAACACTTTATAATATTTATATCGATACATATAAAACATTTCGTCTAACCATGGACGCCCTTCCCCCAAATATTTTTAATTACTAGGCACACAGGTTCACCCCTTGGCACAACTATTACAGGAAAAATAATATTACTTTTAGTTTAGATAATAAATAATATTTTTGTGGGTGGATAGTATTATTTCCGAAGCATCGAGACGTAAGTAGCGCGGGCGATTAATGGGAACAGGGCTCTGGTTGGCTGAAATTGGTCATATGACCACGCCTCCTCGCTCTCTGATTGGCTGCTATAAATAGTCCCCTCCCCTCCCTTCCTCCTGACCCCTTTTTCCAAGTGATGATTACGAAATTTCCTCCCCTACCTTCCCGGACATTTTGGTTATTGGTGATTTATTATTAATGATTAATTATTAATTATTGGCTAGGATTAGGGGCGTTGTAGTTTATTTATTTGGGGGAGCATACAGTCCATGACGTTTCGTCAGGAGGGCGATGCACGAACCTCTCGCTATGGCTGTTTTGTGTATAATGGAGGCATCTTCTCTGCTCGTCCGCTTACCGACTAGTGACCACTGCGCATCACGGGTTCGCACTCCACAAGCCCCGACCATCTTACATCACTTGGTACCTGCTGTGACATAACTCTGCTGACTTTCCTTTCACTTCACCCCACCCACCTCCTTCACGGCACTACCCATCCTCCTTCCCCAGAGCTCACTGCCTTGGTTGTCGACCCCCTTGGCCAGTCTTCACCCCGTTGACTTGTCTTTGCGTGGTTTTGGAATGTAACGTTAGAAGGCATTGATACAAGAGCAGTCATCGAATGTGGTAGCCAAAGCTATTACTTAACCACCAACAAGGTGTTTTCGTGACAGTCAGACAGAAATTTTAACATCGAGCCCTTGCACTAAGATTGTTGAATGGTATCTAGCAGTCTCCGACCTTGACACATTTGCGTCCTAAATCCATGGAGGGGATGTGTACCAACATTTCGGGAGAGTAGAAAATCACCCAAGCGAGATTCGAACCCACGACTTCCTCCCGCCATAACTACGGGTGTCAAAGTCTTCTGAATGTGCCCCAAGTCAAATAACATGGTTGTGTTTCAGCTCACACCATGGAAAGAATACTCAGTCATTGACACGGGATTAAACCCGGGACTCTCAGGCTCAACAAAAAATAATTATCATACGCAATATAGTGTTCTGTCTCACCCCCTGATGATTTCGAGATTTTCACACTATCAGTTATCGAAAAAGTAACAGTGGGGGCTTGAAATGAGCTGTATTTAGCTGCCAATCGTACTATGCTCTTCATGCAAGAGTGAAATAAGTGGTGAGAGATAATATTTTTGTTAAAGAGCGAGCCATAGGGTACCCACAACCCGAGGGCTTGCACCGCTTATGTCGTCCTTGTGTACCCGCAATTGCTATTCATTCTGCGCCAAAGTGTGCCCACATTTGCATGAACAGACATAGAAGAGCGTCTACCCAGCACGTGTGGAAAACCACCTTCGGTCTACCCACCCTATAATCGAACCCTGACAAAGAAAATAATATACATGTCATGTGTGGGTTTAAAGAAGACAGAAGGAAGACGTTGGGGCTAAAATAAATTAAACCAAAATTGTCCTCTGGGATAGACCGTGGTGATAATGAAGTTGAAGGGCCTCTTTAACGGGTGTCGAACCTTGAGCTACAGGTAGCTATGTACCACCATTTTCGTGGAAGGAGTGTAGAAAACCGCCCTAGTTCACCCGAACAAGATTTGAACTCTGGCCTCCAGAACGAAGAAAATGTTCCAGATGAAAAGTAACTTATTGACACGGGGATTTGACCTAGGACCTTTTGCAAAGTGAAAATATTTATTTGTACACACTGAAAAGTTTACTTACACCCTGAAGTATAGGTGTAGAGGAATAGTTGCGGTGGTACTAATTTAAAGAGTATTTAACCGACTGAGATTTGAGCTCCAGCCTCACCCTCCCCTAATTCCCTCCTCCTGACCCTCTTTCCCGTGTTTTAAATTTGTTTGTTTTTGTTACAAATATGTTGGTACTTGTAATTTCTTGTTTCCAGCATTTGCGCGGAGGGAGTGTAGAAAAACACCCTAGCTCACCCGACCAAGATTTGAACATGGAGGAGTAAGGGTGAAGAGGGAAACCATACACTTCAGCGGGGATTCAAATCCCTGCCATAACTAGACGAGTAAGTAACACACTCCCGGTTTCATCAACCGTATGCCCGGAAGGGAATTGATTCCAGCATCGCCCCTTAAACGGCAAGTCCAGATACGGAGCAGAAAGTGTGTACGTTAATGTTGGGCGCAAAAGTATAACTTTATATATGTTGTTTTTTCTACCGTGTGCCCACAACCCCCAAGGTTAATCGACAGTCTAGTGATGCCTTAGACCATGACAATCGATGCAAGTATACATATTTAGACGGCGTGCACAACGGGATTTGAACCTCGATATCTTCAGCACAGCCAATATCTGATAGTACGGTTGTACCCTACTCCGACATTTTTGAAGGGGTCGATCAGGTTTTTCTAAATCAGGTAGAATGTGTACCCACGTTCGCCTGAAACGTCAATCACTCTGTCATCGGCCGTCTAGTGACATCTTAGCCCATGTGTCTATCGATGCAAATATGCAATTCATTGTGATGGTAGATTGCTACCCACGTATAAAGTGAAAACAACCGTTTTGTTCCTCAAGCCACTTATAAAAGAAAAAATAATTTAATGTTCGCAACTATATTTTGACGAAATAATATATAACTGCATAAATTCTTAGGTCATATCTGGGCCGAGGAAGATATAAAATGTACCTGCATTTTTGTGAAGGCAGAGAGACACGGTCAACTGCATAAATTCTTAAGTTATATCTGGGCTGAGGAAGTTATAAAATGTACAAGCATTTGTGTGAAGGCAGAGCAATATGGTAATTTTAGCTTACTCCATCATTGACACCTGGATACGGGATTCGAACCTGGGACTTTTGACGCAACAATAAATTGTTTGTATTTATAAAAGTAATTAGTGTTTATCCCTCTAGATGGAGCAGAGGAGAAATAAGTCAATCCTCAGTGAGAGAGTTTGCTCAAATGGAATATAATGGTAAATATTTCGGTCTCAGGCGTCACACACACTCATACACTTTATTTTATTATTATAGATTCCTGTTCTAACAATATAAATATACGGATATCCAGGCACGAAAGAGAGAAAACAAGATCGAAACTCACCGAACTACAGTCCCATTTTCATAGTAACAAATAAACAAGCTTAATTTCACGTATTCATACGTCAAGACAAGTGATCTACAGCAACCTATTAATACCTATAAAATACCACTGATAGTGTAGTATTACTTTATAAATGTTGGCCGAAAAAAATATTGTATTTTTTAAAGTTTCTTTCTACAAAAATTGGACACTACATATAATCAGTTGTTTTTATTTACTACCGGTTCGGGCTTTACTACACTTATTCTAGTTAATCTAGTGTAAGCCTGACGACTTGTACCCCGACTGTATAAAAGATGAGAGGGTGAAATCATTAACAAGACCTTTTAAGTGCAGGTATGGGCTCAAACTACCTCCCTATGTACACCCAACCGAGATTCTATCTGCGTTCTACACCGTCCTTCGACGTCTATCTCAACACGGATCGTTTGTGTCTGTATGTGATTTAACAAACTTTTCCTATTAAACAAAAAAAAAGTGTAGACCATAAAGAGTTGCAAATTTCAGTAGGGGGCGGTGGAAGGGTGCCACAATTCGTCCGGAAAGGGATTATGAATACAGGAATCCTCTCGGATTCCATATTAAACGGATTACTTTAACAATTTACATTTGATGCCCAAAATCAATCAGTAGTGACGCAATAAAAAGTTTTACAAATATAGCTCACGCCACGAAAAGTAGACTTGGATTATTTATATATTAAAAAAATTAGAGTTTTATAATATATATTTTCGAGTATACTTTATGCCTTAATGGGAACAAACCAGAACACGTACTAAGATACATAGGTAATAAATATATGTAAGCCAAAGGTTCCCGGGTTCGATTCTCGTGTACAGGTGTCATTTTTCAGAATATGATGTTTATTAAAATGTTGCAAACTCTGTAGGAGAAAATGCAAGACATATAAACATTGTTTTAAATATTATTCATGTAAATATTTATAATATATATTCATTCTTAATGGACCTTCTTGAGATGCTCTAGTTAAATAACAGTAATAATATAATTTTTTAGTCTAATTGTAGTATTTTTAATTAGCTAGACTATTTTTAGCATGTAACATAAAATATGAAATGAATGTTAGGGTCCTACAATATTACCTGTGGACTAGAATTTTGTTTACACCAGGTAGAATGTGTACCCGCGTTTGATTGTAGTGAGAAAATCAAACTTCGATCACTTTGTCATCGGCCGTCTAGTGACATCTTAGCCCATGTGACGAACAATTCAAGTATATAATAATACAATGTGACGGTAGATTGCTACCCAAGTATAAAGTGAAAATAACCGTTTTATTCTTCAATCCGTTTATAACAACAGAAATATAATTTAATGTTCGCTACTATATTTACAAACGTCGCTCCTCCCGTAGTGACGCCTTAGACCATGCGAACATCGACCGGGGGCATACCAATGAAAAAAAGGGCAGTTTTGCTGACCGACCAGATTTTTCTAGACCAGGTAGAATGTGTACCCCGCATTTGCTTCAAACGTCAATCATTCTGTCATCGGCCGTCTAGTGACGCCTTAGATTATGCACCCATCAATGCAAGTATACAATTCATTGTGATGGTAGATTACTACCCACGTATAAAGTGAAAACAACAGTTTAAATCCTCAAGCCACTTATGACAGAAAAAATAATTTAATGTTCGCAACTATATTTTCAAACGTCAATGAAAAAAGTGTGGTTTTGCAGGCCGACCAGATTTTTATAGACCAGGTAGAATGTGTACACCGCATTTGCTTCAAACGACAATCACTCTGTCATCGGTCATCAAGTGATGCCTTAGACCTTGAACCCCTCGATGCAAGTATACAAATTTGGATGGCGCGAGTGAAAATCGGGAAAGCTTTCAAGAAATTCCATAACTGTGGGGGATTCCTGCGAGTTCACTATTATTGAGGTTGCTAGAGAAGGCACTTAGGGTGGCATGAAGGTGGGACTGTTTGGCGGAGAAAAGAGCAAAAATAAAACCTACTTTGGTACATTTTTCCGGGATTAATAAATATCATGGAGTATGTAGTATTTTTTATTTTGAAATTCAAATATATTTATATGTTTCTATAGAAAGTGTAACGATGATCCAAACAACAAATATCTAAAACCAACAACCCGGTAATATGGAGGCTCTTCACTCACCAAGGCTCACCAACTCTCACCAAGTCTCACCAAGTCTGATCGAGACCTCTCCCCGTCGAATGGGACGCACATGCACGCAACAACACATCCACTCCCGTGGCTTGGATAAAGAAGACTGACTGAGACGCGAACCAAATCAGCGCCTCACCCAGCTCCTAACAATCTAGTTGCCAACATGACTTCGCGAACATCCGCTTCTGGCATGTTCGAGCTTGGCCTAGTAATTACTGGGATGTCCGCGATAAGCCCAGAGCGCTAGTCTTCGCCCTTCTTTTTGTTCCATGTGTTTCCATTCCTCTCCCCCTCTACTGAGAACTTCTAAGACCTGTTTAGGCTATATAACAGCAGGTGTCATTTTGTATGGTGACTCATTGTTATCACTGGCTCTTACCAGGTGAGGGCGCTGGGTTATAACTAATATTTGGGGATAGTAATCAAAATTCTCTTTGGCTTTAAATATGTGAGGAATATTATTCTAAACTACTATTTGGTGCTTCTTTTCGTGTTTATGAATGGGGATTTTATTTTGGCTTGACGTGGGTGAACCACGGTTTCATAATAGTAACCTTCTAGGGGAATTCTTGTTAGACTTAGTACGTCTTATTAACTGTAGGTGCGCCCGAGCCTTTATCTTATCGAATCTTAGTAATCGTTTGATATTATCTTGGGTATTTTTAGACGATATAATTTCACTTAGTAATGAAGGTATTTTATATGGAATTATTAGATTAGGTTATCATGAGCGCAACGGGAGTTTGCGGAACTTATTGTACACATCTAAGACTTATTTGTAATATTAGGTTATGCTTCGTTGCTTAGGATTAGCACTCAACGGCCATTGTTGAGGTCTCTGTTTAAAATATTCGGCCGCTATATCATGTATATATTTATAGGAATGTAATGCAAGATTTAATGAGCACTTTATTTTATATATTTAATTTAAACTTCAGTTAATGCTATGTGCACTTAAAACTAAATATGTCAGATATCTTGTGTTTATGGATGGAAGCGCGCCCTTGGGCGGTAAATTTGAATCTAGACATCTAACATTCACTCTAACGTTCCCTTTGTGGGGCGGTTAGTATTTTGTAAGTCATAGTGGCTCAGTCAACATTTTGCCAGACTAATCGTAGGCTTATTAAGCCTTTAATGTATTATTATATCAACTATATCATTGTAATTTAAATAACTGAAATAAAAAACTATGTTTCTCTTGTGACCTCATGGTTGTTATTCGAACTCGCTTCCTGCGCTCAATGTGGGCGTCACAAAAGATATCATAAAAAATCCTATTGATTAATTTATTAAATAGGTGAAACATTTTGCATTTCTACGTTGTGAGTGGGGTCAAATTTTTTTCTATACAAACAATGAATTTTAGCTCAAATAAAGATACGTATTTTTTTTCTAATTAAAATACCACATAGAACTTACTTAATTTTGTGCCAAAGTTTGTTTAAATTAGTTCAGTGATTTCCTGCAAGGAACTCTGCTGCACCGTCAAAATAGGCTATCAGGCGTCTCCCGAACTTTGTATTGACTGCTTTTAATTTATCCAACGAGTACTTTTGATCGACGGTTAGATCACCCAATTTTACGGTCTGAACGACGTGAACGATATTTACCAGCTGCTGTAACTTGTCCATCTTGAACCACTCTATAAACGCTTATAAATAGACAACCAAGTGGGCGCCCCCTGTATAGCCACCCCTTCCCTCCCTCGATCGACGTTACTTGGTACGAAAAGAACAGGGTTATTGACGTGGCTTGACCCGTCTTGTTGAGCCACCAGGGTTGCAATGACCTCATTAAGAAAAACCCAGGCTGCCAGAGTCAATTACCTAGCTCACGGTTTCAAGGTCACGATCTATTCATGTGTTGTTGAGCCGCCAAACTTGTGCCAGTCATCGGGAAAAACCCATTGTGCCATAATTCAGGGGCATAATCTATGCTTGTCTTGTCGACCCGCCAAACTGTCTCCAGATATGAGTCATCAGTATTCAGCCCTGTTATCTATTATTTCGATAACATATCTTTGTGGAAATTAAATAATTGTATTACTTTTGAATTTTTACAAAAGTTATATATTATTACATCAAAATATATCCGAAACATTAAATTTATTAGTTTTTTAAGTGGTATCGGGGCAGGGTACACAACCTAAATGTCATGCTCATATCGTTATGGCGGTTGGAGGTCATGGATTCGAATCTCAATCAGGTGAACTGAGTTTGGTTTTATACTATCCCTCACTCCATGAAAACTCTGGAACAATTCTACCTTACTCCTCCAGCCTATGACAGATACCTACATCCATGCATTTCGACAGAGGATACCAAACAACAAATTTTATTAGACTTTTGTGATGGGGATAGCGGCCCCTAACTGTTGTTTCCGAGGCCCCCGATTGTGCATAATTAGAGCTGCGTCAATGCTCTCTAGTTGTGAAAAAACCCATTACCACATAGGGGGTTGCGATGACTAGTTGCAACATCACCGAGAAAAACCCATTTCCGAGGGGAAGGGTTTTCAGAGTCAATGACCTGGTGCACCATTTCAAGGTCACGATATATTCTTGTCCATCTTGTCTTGTCTGCCCACCAACCTGGCGCCAGGGTTTCAATGACGTCATCGGGAAAACCCGTTGCCCGGGTCAATGACCTTAATATCCATTCTTGTCTCAACTCATATTGTTGGGCCGCCAAACTGTCGCCAGGGAAAACCCATTGCGCCCTCATTCAAGGTCACGATCTATTCTTGTCCTGACCTATCTTGTTGACCCACCAAACTGGCGCCACGTATGAGTCAAGCCATTACCACATTAGGGGTTGAGACACCGGGAAAACCCATTACTCATAAGGGCTGTGACATCAGTGGAAAAAACCCAGGGGGAGGGGAAAGGGCGCACCTGTGATGCGCAGTGGTCACTACTCAGTAAGCGGGCGAGCAGCGAAGATGCCCCCATTCTACCCGAGACAGCCATAGCGCCAGGTTCGTGAAGAGCACTCGTTCCGAAACGTCACGGACTGTATGCTCCCCAAATAAATAAACAACAGCCCCCCTTAATCCTAGCCAATAATTAATTAACAATGATTAATAATTAATCATCAAGAACCAACATGTCCAGGGGGTGGTAGGCGAGGGTGTTGCAGGGGGAGGGGTTGTAGGTGAGGTAATTGAATGTCTGCTGACAGTATACTTTATGCCGCAATTCTAGTGGGCCCTAATTGATTGTCTGCTGACAGTATACTTTATGCCGCAATTCTAGTTGGCCCTAATTGAATGTCTGATGACAGTATACTTTATGCCGCAATTCTAGTTGGCCCTAATTGAATGTCTGATGACAGTGTAATTTATTTCGCAATTATAGTTGGCCCTAATTGAATGTCTGCTGACAGTATACTTTATGCCGCAATTCTAGTTGGCCCTAATTGAATGTCTGCTGACAGTATAACTTGTGCCACAATTCAAAGGCGCCCTTCATTACCACCCATTCAGGCTTCCACATATCTACATAAATTGTCTAAGAATAAAAAAAAAAGTTATGTTAGGATAAAGTGTAACTTTATCTTTTGGTAGAGAGAGTTGAAATAATTTAAGAAAAAGCACTCTCAGTAAGCTAAGGTTGAATTTGAGCTCTGACTTATTAATAATAGACAAACCAGACCAGATTATACTCCCCTCTTTAATCGCGTGCCCGCGGGTGCAGAAAAGAAAATAGTCAGAAATTAACATAGCAGGCATTTTAAAAATATTATATAAATGTTAATATTGGTATAGGGAAGAAATTAAATGTTACATTCTATATAACTTGATATTATGTAAGCACCTTTACGTCAATTAAATCTAGATTGAATAGTTAATAAAAGTGCAAAATTATTTTTATTTTTAATAAAAAGTCAAAAGAATGTAATCATAAATATTACGAGACAAATGAAGTAATATGTTTGCTATGAGCAACTAATCGTACACTACAAATCATACTGTGAGTAAATAATATAATAATAAGATCATAATATGATTGAGCTTTTTAAAAGTTAACAAGTACAATGTTTATAGTAACAAATTTTAATTAAAGAAACTGAACAAGGACGAAAAATTGGTACGAAAACATGGTTTGAACTTGGTGGCTAAATATCAAAACACATACAATTTTAAAATTAAAAAAAAAATATTGATACTATTTTGTACTCGTAAAAGTTTTGTAACTATTTAAAACAATAGTTGCTTGTATCTAATATAGAACAAATAATTATTTAATTATATTATATTGATGTTTATATTAAAATAATTTGATAAACTGAATGATGTTAAAACATCAAGTTGTTACTGTACCATTATTTGATTTTTATTAAAAGTTTGACATTGCTAATTTATTTATTTGGTGGATCCTGTCTCCTTATTTAGTTTATGATTGATCTTGGACAACATTTTTCGTTTTGACGCCATCCTCAGGTCTAGGAAAAGAAGCTGAATGTTATTCCAGAGAAGTTAAAATGTTCAAACAATGTTTTCGTGCCAATTTGTCCTCCTTGCTCAGTCTCTTTAATTCAAATTTGTAATTATAAACATTGTACTTGTTAACTTTTAAAAAGCTCATTCAGTATCTTCTAATAGTATCTAATTATAGTATTTTATCATACTATCTTATCATGGTAACATGGTATCTTATAATTTACTCACAGTATAATTTGTAGTGTACGATTAGTTGCTCATAGCAAATATATTACTTCATTTGTTCCATAATGTTTATAATTACATTCATTTGACTTTTTATTAAAATAAAACTAATTATGCACTCTCATTAATTATTCAATCTAGATTTAATTGACGTAAAGGTGTTTATATAATATCAAGTTAAATCGAATGGGACATTTAATTCTTTACTTATACCAAGCTTTACTATTTTCCCCTTACCACAATTTTACAATGAATATAATTATATACCCGCCTCGGTGGCGTAGTTGGCTAACGCGCTTGTCGTGTTGAGCTCGACTGCTGAGGACGGGGAGACCGAGGTTCGTATCTCGGTCGGGTGAATTGAGGGCGGTTTTCCCTAATTGGTTTTCCACTCTCCCTCCACGCAAATGCTGGTTCACTTCATCTAATTCAACCTCCCCAATACCTAGTCCATTAGAGTAATTAGTACTTAAAGCGTATAACCCAAACGGGTAGTAAGACGCGGTGCTAAAAAAATATAATTATATAAATGTTGTAGGGGTCCAGCAGAGAGGGCATGCAGTCTAAATCCGTAGTGTCGTTTTGTATGATCTAGGCTGATTTTACAACATCGAGCGGGTAAGAAGAAGGTTTATCACGAGAGCTATAGTATACATCTCCTAATTCCTACCTCATCAATGAAAACATGTTTATTGCCATAACAAGTAGTAAGACGTGACAAACATAAAACCAACATAAACTAGCAAATAACCTTTTTAAATTGAGACATACTTGAGACTAACACCTTAACTTAGTCGGTAGCGTGTCCAACTATTGAACTAGGGGGTTCAGGATGCGATTCCCAGCAAGGCCGAAAGTTAATTGTTGATGAAAATATGGGTTTACCCTTTCACGTCAATTATTAAGGGCCGGGGACTGGATGTTGTGCCTACTCTCGTTTTAAGATAGATTATAAGGAATATATGGTGACCTGGTGGTCTAGGGGTAAGGTGTCAGACTTCTGTAATGGCGGCCGGGGTTCAATCCTCGGTCCCGGCACAGATTTATCTGATTACCAAACCCTTCCTTCACCTCTGACAAGACATCTTGTGAATGTGTAGAATGCCAGGCCTCCACCGTGGTTCGGATTCCACGTTAAACTGTAGGTCCTTCATTTCATCTCACAATCACCCTACCATTACACATTAGCGTAAGTGCGTACAACCCGAACGGGTAGTAAGATGCGGTGCTAATAATAATAATAATAATAGCACATAGCTACTCATAAAATAATCTTTCAAGATGGTGTCATTTATTGGAACGGAACAAATTTAGCACTTCTCGAACAATTCATGTGAAGGATGAATTATATTTATGAAACTTTTAGAGATGGGATTTTTGCTACAAAGCTATATCATATTTCTGACACAAACATAACATTTTCACGATATTATTTTGTTGAACATGGTGAACATTGAAAACATGGGGGCAGCATTTCAAAATATTTGAAGAAGAGTCCGAAGGTTTCATAAACATAAAGGTTGTTTACCGATCGTTCCAGAGGATATTACAGAACAAGAGTATCATAGAAATAGACTACTCATTAGTATAATAGAGGTACCTGATAAATGGAAGTTTATAATTTTTACATTTTCAATACTTATTTTTTATTTTCATTGTGAGGTACTGTTCATAAATGAGAAATGATTTATATTAATTAGTGTATTCATCAGAATTTATATTAACAATTAAATCTTAAAGGATAAGGGCTGGTGATTAAACTTATATTAATTTAACTTTAATTTTTTTAGCACCGCGTCTTACTACCAGTTCTGTTTATACGCTTAAGTACTAATTACACTAAAGGGCTAGGAATTGGGAAGCTTGAATATAGAGGAAGTGAACCCAAATTTGCGTAGAGGAATAGTGGAAAAGGATTGAGGAAACTCCCTCGCCCCCCCCCCCTCCCCGTCCCTCAGTCCATCCGTTTTAGATTCGAACCTTGATCTCCCCGTGCTAGGCAGTCAAGCTCAGCAAAAAACTAGCGCGTTAACTAACTACATCTCTGAGGTGGGTCATTAAAAACTTATAATAAATGCCCTCGTATTAGAGTGTATGTAGGATGGTAAGAACACAATGTTAATCAAATGAACATGGGCCTTACTCTTATCAACAGTCTAAATTGGACCAGCAGTGGCATGCAAGATCGTTAGTGAATGCTTAGTGGACTGTTAGTGTTGTCCAGAGCAAACTTTCGGTCCACCTCTCAATCTATGACGCAAGCAAACCCACGCTAGTGTCCACTTAGCGTCCACTTAGTCACGTTCTTGCATAAGGCCTTAGAACCTAGTCCTCCCCATAACCGACAAGCTAATATATTGCAAGATTAATAACTTAAACTATAATATATCCTTCGACTCAGCTGAAACAATCATTCAGAAAATTATGAAATTAAAAAAATATATTACAATTGTATTTAAATCTTTTTTTTTATAACTCCTTTGTGAACATATGCCTCTACTATGCTAACAAAGTTGGACATCAACCAAACCATTCTTTTCTAAGAAATTCATAAACTGGTAAACGAGCTCTTAAATAACTACAAGCTGGTGGAAAGGTCCAATAAGAAATGCTAATTATTAAACAATCAGTCATTTGAATAATTTGAGATAGCTGCCTACAGCCATAAAATGTGTAGAAGGTAAGCTCACTTCAAAAAAACACTAAAATTCATAAAACTATTATGGTTTTAAGGTCATAACCTTTAAAATTTAAGTTATTTGAAAAATGTTTCCCCCTTTATGATGCAATTATCAGCATAAATAATTGCTTTATTACACTTTTCCTTATTTGTGCGTCCAACGTTTATTTCACTTGTAGAATAATATATCAACTAATGATTATTTTACAATAGTTAACGGATTCTACCGCTTGCAGCGAGCGAATGCCTACATTATTAAAATTTATTTATCAAAAAAACATATATACAGTATATATTTACAGTATATATATATAGTACATATATATATTGTATAAAAGTTTATATATACATAGATACATATTCATACTGTATAAGTTACGGACTATGTGTGAAATCTGGATAGTGTCAAGATTAGCCAAGAGATGTCGACACTAGCCAACAAGAATTGAATAACGTTGAATACTATTTGTAAAACTAAGCACCTGTAAATAAGATTTATATTTTATAACGTCATTTTTATCACTGAAATTTAATCATGGCAATGCAATAACATTTGAAATGCCTCATTTTGATTCTCTTTTCCATTAACCTATACTTAACAAGCATAGCCTGAAAATACCTAATATAACCAAACCTAGCCTAACCTAACCTAACCTAACTAACCTAACCTCAACCCTAAAATGTTGACATTATTCAAGTATGGGGGGATAATGTCAATATTAACAGGATACACTTCGAAAAACATTACTCAATCACCTCTTATTTTATATTATCCACGTATTTTGGAAAATATCGACTTTAACCAAGTTCAAACTTTACCCGTAGCATTAATACACAATATCTATATACATCCCCTTCGTTTTCCCTTACAGGTAGCAAGATGCCTTACATGGTTTCTCTATGGCTAATCTTATGATATATAGCCATGCTGTAATTTGTCACGGTAAGAGTACTCTAGCTTTCAGGGTAAACGGAGTGTATATGTATATGTATTTACACTTGTTTGAGCTATTTGCACGATTAGTTACGCTAATTGGGCAGGGATGGGAATGGTAAAACTTATATGAAATGGTCTCCCTTTGAGGAATGGGGAGGATGGGATGCTATATCTTTGTCCACGTGATCACTTGTGTAGGTAAAAGAAACAAAAACAGAAAAGACTAAATATGCACCTTTTGAAGTGATATTTTAATGTTATTTTATAAACATTGCCTAACATGAATTTGGAGTAATTTAGGTTCGAGAACATCTCACCCCATGGATAACGTCTAACTTGGGTAGGTAGTACAGTTCATAAAGCTATTATATTTACTGTAATTAAAACAAAAACAGAGGAAATCTTTTTAAATGAAAAAACACCTTATTAAATGGAACCCAACTTTACTGTTGTCAAATGAAGACTACAGAAAACCCTACTTCATAAGTTTTCTGGTTCAAGAGTAATCTAATTTCCCGGTTAATAGGTCGAGAGATAGGCTATTAACTAGCGTCTGGGACTTACATTTATTGGGAGCTATATATCTGTAGAATCTAACTAGCGATGGAGATTTAGAAATGGCTCTTTATTTTGAAAAGTCGCCCTGATGGGGGCGACCACATTGATTCAGTCCAGTCCCCCTAGCAGTCACGCCTCCACTGGTATTCCGAAAGTAATTGAAAAGAAATAATCTGATAAATGATCAGGCATACAGGCTCATCCCTTGGTACAACTATTATAGGCAAGAAAATTACTACTTTAACACAAATAACCCCCGCTTCGGTGATCGAGTGTTCTACTTTAAGGTAACACACTCGTGAAAGACTGAACTGCAGATGACGGGTGTATCGGGGTTAGAATTCTGGTTGGGTGTACAAAGGGTGATTTTTCCTAAAACCATTACAACTCTCTCTCCACGTAAATGCGAGTACATCGCCCCTAAATTTAACCTTCTTTCTCCCTGATACATTAGCGTGTTGGTACATATGCGTATAGTCCGAATGGATAGTAATACGTGGCGCTAATATTTATTTAATGCAGTATTGGCTGTGTTTTAAAGGGCTACCTACCTGAGCACTGAGGGCCGTTACAAATGTACAACACAGCGTTATTACAGAAATGGTTTCTATTTTAAAATCAAGTTCAGGCAAATATTGAGGAAAGCTGCTACAACGTGTGTCTATTTCACTAAAACTCTTACATTTAAAGTTTTCTAAATTTAAAAATATATTATATGAAGGTAAAATTAGCTAACTCTCAACGACGTTTTCGTTAAATTTTGCACTTATGAGATTAAAATAAACGAGGTTAGAATTATTAATCTTCCTAAAACAGTAATGTCTAATTAGAGCAAAAAGGGAAATTTAAAGATAATCGACACTGTTAGCGTGGTTTTAAAAACTCAACGTCGCCATTCCTTATACAAATACCCAAGTGAGCAGATATGTCTCTTCATGCAGGTGGACTTCTTATACTAAAATAACAACCAAACAGTAAATATTTTATGTTGCCCTTATTAAAGCATTGATTTCTACAAATATAGGCCTAATTAATCAATTTGTCAAGAAGTTACAATCTATTTAATAATTATTACTTTATATTATAAGAATAGGTATAGTAGTGATAGTGGTTATATAACAATAACCTATATATAAACTTATATAATATATGCTAATAGGGCACCTAAATAAGAAACGATGCACCTTTGGTTGTTTTTCATATTTGTCCCCAAATAGCGGAAACCATATTTCTATCCCAATGTTCGAGATGGGACGGGTTGTAAGTCGAAGGATTCTCTTGAACGATAACAATGAGGTATCCAGTGTCCATGCTGTTAGCCTTGAAAAGCACGTGGAAATAATACACTTGACTCGGCCGGACTGACGAAATCTGTAATCTGCCGCATCATGGACTCTGACTCGGCTAGACTCGGCTAGACTCGGATATCCTCGGCTAGACTCGGTGTGACTCGACTCGCCAGTGTGAAAATTATTGGTCCTCCTTCGTGCTATCAAATACAATAAATAGGTACTGACTCAAAACCCAGTGTAAAATTTGGTCAGACTTTGAAACTTTTTAGTTTCACGATTTGCCGCTATATCAGAAAGCGTTGTGATTGTTGCGGATGGTTGTGACGTTTTATAACAACAGCTTTTTGGATTTATAAGATTTTATTCCTGCACAATGGCTTTACATGTCACAAATAAAAATAAATGTAAGTTTCCAGATTGTTTTAAAACTTACATGTCGATGTTTATACGCCCTCAAATTTCGAGAGAAGTGATTGTGAGAAAAAAATACAAGAAAGATTTCTGGTTAAGATAACTTTAGTAATAAAAACCATCTAATGATAGATTTTGTGAAAAACATTTTTGGCCAAAAAATATTTTACGAGAGTGGACTGTAGCAGATGAAAGATTTTTTCAAAAGTGAAGTGTGCGATTGCCTTTTATAAGTTAAGTTTAGTTCTAATCTTAATTATTTCCATATTGGAAAGTAAAACTGTTTTTTAATTGGGGAAGGTGCTTTAAAACTGATACACGTAAAACACTGAATTTTCTCAAAACAGCAAATCATTAAGAAATTTCAATGGCCATTTATAATTGCAAGTAAACGGCAAATAAAATGATACTATAATCATATTTAGGCCTATTTAATATGATTTGATTTTGTAATTTTCAAACATCTCACTAGAAACACAATACAGACGAAGGGAATTTATTTTCACATGAAAGTTTAGAAATGTTAAATAAGAAGGGGATGATGCTCAAAAATCTTACCCATACACATTTAACTTATTTTTGTTAAATATTAAATAAGTAGTCACAAAAATATTGAGAATCGATAAAAACTAAAATTATATTATTTACATTCGAAAGTATTTGAAAACATCACATTAAAAAATTACACTAGGTATTAATGGCACTTGCTACAAAACTATTAAATTATTCATAGAGGACTGAAACTGCTCACATATTGACGTGTTAAGCTCTCTTAATATGGCTCTACTAGAGCTTGGTAGTAACAATCGATATGTTGCTGCAAGTAATATTACTACAGTAATTTAATTAAATTATATTTAGGGATGATACTATCAATAATTATCTTGGCACTTAAGTCAAATATAGTATTTGAAAAATGTGTTATTGAAGGCGGGAAACAAACCTGGGACCATTATAAAGACGGAAGTACCAAAATAAGAATGTTTAAATCTTCTTTTTTATGTAATAAAACTATATTGAAAGTTTATAGATGGTATGCAAGAACGAAATGAATAACATTGAAAGGTGATGAGTATTGATTTGCCTCGGGATTGAACCTTCTGCAAGAACGTATTCAATAAGATAGCCTATTAACACCACTCACTCTTTAGAATGTAAATTAATACTGTTTAATCCACTCAAAGATCACACTTCTCGTTCACTCTGCACCTTTGCTTATATCATTCTTGCATTCTGCCATATCCCTTTATTAAGGAAAGACTCTAATTTTCGTATTCAGACAAATTACCCTAAATGTTACTCCTCATTGTTAAATAAAAAAATTCGCTAATATTTTATTAGCTAGATGTTAAGACTGATTGATGCATTAGTGCCCTCATATATCAATACTTTTTTTAATAATAATTTATATCCATGTTTTTATGATCAAATTTTACCGAAAAAATAATTAGCATTAGATTTATAATACAGTATTTAAAATTTAATTATCTTATATCAATGAGCAAATATTTATTGTAATTGGTATGGTATCATTTGTTGTGAGCTATTCTTTTTATTCACTAGTTATCACATTCGGGATAGAATAATTTCTGTCTAACAGTAAAATGTAAACTTGGAGGTTCAAACTGCTCCTCATAATTTAAATTGCGCGCGCGCTATTCCACAGCGACACTAGATCCATTTGGCACCAATGTCTGACCACTGGAACTAAGGAGTAGCCAGTACCCGTATATCTTAGACTCTGAGTCGACTCTACTCGGGACTCGTTGGTGTCCAACCAGCCTAAATATTTGTCAGATTTGGTCGTTTGATGTAGGGCCAATTGACAGTGTCCAAATATGACGTGAATGAGAATAGATATCTAAAAGATACTGTACATCACTAATGTTGTTTTATATAAAAAATCATAAATGAGAAATAAATAACTATTTTCTCCACACGCCATTTACATATGTTTATTTTTTATGTATAAATGCGTGTAAGTGAAAACTTGCCAGTTATTTGATAATAACACTTGTTCAATTTTTTTGTGGTGTATTCAAATATATTTTCTAAACATAGCATTTAAAAAAACTCGTTGAAATATATTATTTAAGCTAGGTTGCATATATATTCAAATACTACGATAAATAATTACCTTTAATTCTACTAGATTTCAAATCTGTACTTTGACAAAGTCCCCGCCCCTTGATTTCATATCTGTGTTAATTTATTCACCAAAAACTGCTTCACCATCCAAATTAACATCTTTCAAAACCAAAATAATCTCATTCGTTCAGTTTTCCTTATTCTGCCCCCTACCCTTCACCGTCATCTCTTTTTATTGGTAAAAGTAAATTACCTTTAGGTTGAGTTTCCAAATAAAAAATACACTCACTTATACTACAAAAAAACCAATAACTATTTCAGGTCACTATGATTTAAGACAGGTAATGTTAACAATTTAGATCTTGAACTGTGTAAATAAGCGGCTGTTGCTAAAAAAATAAATAAAAGATATCTCGAAGTTTATTTTTACTTCACGTTTCCACTTCTCAATCTAGTTTATCTTAAAAAAACTTATTTTTTTCTTTTTCTTTCTAATTTGTTTTGTGTGTGTGTGTGTGTTGTTTTGCCGAAGTGTTGTTATTTTAAGTGAGGTAAGCACGTATAGCCTTAAGGTGTGTATTAACGAGTAAAAGAAATGAAATGGCACGACAACCTTTAAAAAATTTGTATATACAC
>CABFVX010002735.1:7674-36193 GCA_902151425.1 Timema shepardi | reverse complement strand
GGCGCCCTTTAGTCCCCCCACATCATCTCATTGACAGCTTTACGCGGCGCCCTTTAGTCCCCCACATCATCTCATTGACAGCCTTACGCGGCGCCCTTTAGTCCCCCCACAGCATCTCATTGACAGCCTTACGCGGCGCCCTTTAGTCCCCACCACAGCATCTCATTGACAGCTTTACGTGGCGCCCTTTAGTCCCCCCCACAGCATCTCATTGACAGCTTTACGCGGCGCCCTTTAGTCCCCCCAAATCATCTCATTGGGGGACTTATTTACATTTTCACATTTTCAAATTCTTAGGAGAATACTTTTTATCAACGAATTGTGCGACCCAGTGTATATTCGAGGATAATCTACGCACGGTGTTATATCTTGGTGAGAGGAAACATATAATCTTTCAGTGGCGGACCTAACACATGTTGTCACATCAAACACATTCTCTAGGAAACGACCTTTATATCTCAAAACCCACAAGATCTCCAGAAAACACTTTTGTTTATAAATTAATTTAAATATGACAAACGCCTGTTTTAATCATAATATTAAATGTATTTAAAGGTCTAACGACTGTCTAAAAGATGGAAGCACTGACTCAATTTGAGTTTAAAATGGACTTCCCCCTTTTCCCTGTACCCTTCCATTTTGAATATTATTATTTTTTGTTAATAAAGCGGGTATTATTGGTGAAAAATAGCATTTAAACTGTTAACATCAAGAATAAGCTACTCTATCCATATTCCCCCAAATTTAATAAGTTCAGGTTGGTCACCATTAGCTAGTTAACAAAAGCCAGGATATTTATTCAAATTCTATAAAATATAATATTATTTTATATGAAACCCAGTATTTCACTTATTACAGTACATATTAACGCAAAAATGGATGCCGTTTGGATGGTATTTATGAGCATTATTTTTATTACTATGACCACTATATTTAATTGTATTTTTTCAATGTCCCCGAATATAATTATCTACAATTGTTTTGATCATTCTAATATAGGAACAAGGATGAGCCGATTAAATTCCGAACCATTGCACCAACGTTCGCCTTGTAAGGAAGGGGCTAGGTAATAGTATGCACTACAATATAAGGAACATAGCCCAAGACTGTGCGTCGTTAACAAACCCCGGTCGCCAGAGTCAGGCCTGATCCTCTCGTCAAGTTCTACAGTAATAATTTATTAGCTTGTCGTAACATATAATTAATATAAGTTTTATAAGTTTTGTTATAATAGATATTCCAAAGATTATAAATAACTTGTCCAGGGGTTTTCAATTATACATGGAATTTTTCATTATTTCATTTATAAAATCTTAAATTTTAAATCATAATTTTAGAATTCTTTAAATAACACTAAGTCTTAACTTATATTTATTCACTTCCTTCTAAAAATTTATTTTGAATGTCTTACAAAATATTATATAATTAATAATTCTCATAAGCCATTTGCTTATAAATATTTCAGGATTTGGACCCACTTCAGAACTACCTGTCACGGATGTTTGGGGGGGGGGGTGTGAGGGGGCACGAGTTAATGTCCACATTATTTACAAGCCTCGCGGGGAGAAAATGTTTATCAAAACTAAATGAAACAATGTTTCAATAGATACAGATTACGCAAGGCGCATGACAAGCATTCATGCATTTTTACTATCATTTTGTGTAGAAAATTTAACTAAAATTATCTACTAAAGCATTATTTTATTTATTTTGTGCAAAAAAAATATGCAAATATATTGTATTATATGCCTTAATGGATTAAATAGCTAATGTAATATAGTTATTTTAATTATGACCCGCCTCGGTGGCGTAGTTGGCTAACGCGCTTGTCGTGTTGAGCTCGACTACCGAGGACGGGGAGATCGAGGTTCGAATCTCGGTTGGGTGAACTGGGGGTGGTTTTTCCTAAATGGTTTTCCACTCTCCCTCCACGAAAATGCGGGTTCACTTCTTATTATTCAACATTCCCAGCTCCTAATCCATTAGCGTAATTAGTACTTTAAAGCGTATAACCCGAACGGGTAGTAAGACGCGGTGCTAAATATTATTATTTTAATTATGTTTATAACCACATTTAAATATCATTATTTTTAAATGAAAAAATGACACCTGGACAGAGGAATAGAATCTGTGACCTTTTGGCTTAGTACGACAATTCTCTACCACTGAGCTATCTAGGACGCGTCCTGTACTCAGGTCATTCTCCACTCATATTTGAGGCAGAGTCTGTGATGGACGTGTGGAAATCTATGGCTACAAATGTGTGTTCAATTAAGAACATGATCTATCAGATAACGCAGCTACCAATGGCTTGGAAACTGGTTCCATCCTGGGTTCGATTCTCGTGTCCCAGATGCCATTTGTCAAGTTAAAGAATAGTTATGCCTTTACTTGTGTTTTGTTCCAAATTCCACCTTATCTTAAACCTTGCCTATACATTTGAGAAGATCAGGTGGACATACAGGATGGCAAATGAAGGAGTTTTAAAAACGAGTGGGTGAGACGAGAACCATTTTGGATATGATTCTTTGATACAAAGCGAACTGAACCGGACACATCCTTAGGAGGAGCTGTCTTTTGGACGACGTCATAGAAGGAAAGTTTGAGGGAAAGATGATCTTAGGAAGAAGGAGGATTCAAATATTGGATGATTTGAAGGAGAGAAGAAAGTTCTGGCGGCTCAAGGAGATATAGGACAGGGTGCACTGGCGGTTTATGTTCACTAACTAAAGGAATGCACCTGTCGTAAGTCTGACAATCATTAATAATAATACACTTATGAGCTAACTTAGTTCAAGCACTTAATTCAAAAATAGACGAAATACATATGTGTTGAAGTTGTACGTTAATGATTTGTAATATAAATTGATTATCCACGGTTTAGTTTATGATGAAGGTAGTTAATTGAAAACGTACTGATGTTAACGTGTATAGAGAATGGGCACACACCAGCTAGTTTATAAATATAATTTGGAAAACCATCTTTAAAAGCATGCAGCGAAGTTTTGAACATTAACCTCCTTTTTTACCGGTAGACAAATTGTGAACCTGATGCCTTAAATTATATTACAATCGTTATGGGTAGTTAGAAATTAACTATAAGTGCAACTCCTTATTGGATATGCTATATGCTTTATTAAATAATTCTTAATATAGTAATGATAATAATTATTCTCTTTATAAATATTAGTTAGATAACATAACAGAATATTTAATATTAACACCGCTAAGCGCGTGGGAAAAATCTTGTAAATTATAGTTTTCCGGAAAATAATAGGTTGGGGCTAGAATCCTGATTAAATATAGGTACATGTTTAAAAAAATAAATAGTTTTACATTTTCCTTCAACCAAAATGTGTAAACATTCCCTCCAAATTGTACCCTCCTCACCTCGACCCCATGAGTGTAAATATTATGTTGATAGCTATTTTAGATGGCTGGACATAGCACGCAAAAGAAAGAGGAAAAAAAAGCTTGATGTTAGTGAATGTAAAAATAAATCTTTCTTAATGTATTTTAATTTTATATCTTTGCTTTCTTC
This sequence comes from Timema shepardi, assembly GCA_902151425.1. Lineage (NCBI taxonomy): Eukaryota > Metazoa > Arthropoda > Insecta > Phasmatodea > Timematidae > Timema > Timema shepardi. The sequence continues at coordinate 32,652 of CABFVX010002735.1, read as the reverse complement.
ATATAGACCTTCGGTACCTTTAGGCTGATGTTTTTTCGATTGCAAGGCTATAAAAAGAACTACACCCTTTAGGCTTGGTTTTTAAAACCACGTCTGAAATTCTACTAAACTGAACACCTGTTAGAGTAAAAATAAACTGTAAAAAAGAGAAATTATCTGTATGTTAATGTAATTAAGGAACATGAGAGCCAGCACATAGCTTGGTCGTACATTATTTTCTCTCCACTCGGTCGTGTAAGGTCGTGAAAAGTAATAATAATAATAATAATAATAATAATAATAATAATAATAACAATAATAATAACAATAGTATCATCGCAAGTCTATGGGTCGCGGGTACGTCTTAATTTAGAGTTGGGCTAATGGCGAGTATTGTGACCGTAGGGAAGGTTTCTCTTTGAAGAATGGCAGGCCTGCTTACCTTCCTTCCTAGTGAGGAAATAAGGATGAGAACTGCCCGAGGTCACACCGGTGTATAGTGGCTCCAAGGTGGCGTGACCCTCTTCCCGTTGTCAGAGCGGGTAGCGGCGACATTATGTGTCATGATGAACGAGACTAGATGTGATTATGTCGTGGAAATATTACCCTTGATCTAGTGAAGTAGTTGGCTGACGCGCTAGTCGTGTTGAGCTCTACCGTTGAGGACGGGGAGATCGAGGTTCGAATCTCGGTCGGGTGAACTGGGGGTGGTTTTCCCTAAATGTTTTTCCACTCTCACTCCACGCAAATGCGGGCTCACTTCCTCTAATTCAACCTTCCCAAGTCCTAATCCATTAGCGTAATTAGTACTTAAAGCGTATAACCCGAACGGGTAGTAAGACGCGGTGCTAGATATTATTATTATTATCTAGTGAAGTAATGTCGCAGAGGGTGGCGTCAGGGGGGTTATATATGAGTATAAAAACTATTATTGGTGAAACGCATGGTAACATTTTCTTGAATACCTCCCAACAATATAAAATTAGCTTTACAAATGAAAGTACTCACTATTTGGCGTAATTTTTTTATTAATTTTAGTTTTTTTTAACACCGCGTCTTACTACCAATTCTAACTACACGCTTATGGGTTAAGGATGAAGAAGGTTGAAATTTGACGAGCTGTAACCGCATTAACAAGGAGAGAGAGAGAGAAAGCGTGGGAAACCATTTAGGAAAAAACACTCTTATTGCACCCTAATGGAACTAAACCACAACCTCCTTGTCATCGGAAGTATTATTTATTACGAGATTAGCGCCTTAGACCATGTGGCCACCGAAGAGGATATATATTATATTACTTTTTATTACAGTAAGACTGTTATAGGGAGAACCATCTAGAAGACCATAACATGTTTATTTTGCGGAAGAAACAGTTAACTATTACTATTCTATTTGTGTTTTACTTTCTCTCGACATATCAGAGAGAAAGTATTGTGATCGTCAATAAAATTGAACTCAAGATTTTGATAAGGGCCGACGTTTCATGAAACCCTGAAACCAAAGCAAAAAATAGTAGTTTACACAATGCCGTCTGTCTGTCTGTCCGTCTCTATACCTAGGTCTAAAGCTTACACTTTTACCGATTGGGATAAAACTTGCCCCCTGGGGTTTTCATAAGGTCCCCCAGAGGGTTTTTGGAATTATCTATGTAACCCTAGATCAAGGATAGTTAACTGGAGGGTAAAAAGAGAAAGAATCGATATAATCGAAATTATCGCTAACGATTTTGATTACATTATATAGATAGACATTGTTTATCATTATAAACGAGATGGCGACTCTAATTTTCTCCTGAAATTACTTCGAGGGTACTTTACTGCGGGAAATTTTTCCAATTTTCATCATTTATACGTAACTATTTGAGATAGGAAATAGCTTATCATTGTAAAGTTTTAGTACTATTAAAGATACAAATCTTTTATTTGAAATATATTTTTATAAAACCAATAATTTCTTAGCTATAGGCAATTATATATATTTATTTATTTTAATTCAGGTCTATGAAAATGCTCTTTAGTGGGTAAGGATATTTATCTTTTCTTAATATTTTGTAACAGTGTATATTATTTCATTGATCTTTAATGTTGTGTTTCTACAACAATGTATATACCTACTATTTCGTTTCACAAATCTTACGAATTGTTAGTAAATGTCTATTTTAGGATAAACGCGGGAGAAAGTCTGTCCAGTAGCACCGTACCATTTAATTATATCACGTGATGCACAGCTCATAAACTCACGGAGGGAAACGTGAGAGTATATATAGTAACTTTATTATATGTCTGATGAGGATCTTTATCTAAAAATGGAATTGAGCATTGTTCATATTACCATCATTATCATACAGAAAAAGTCATCATTGTATAAACATGGCTGGATGAACATTATCTGACAGTTTTATCAATTACTGAAACTACCTTCATGTATTCATACGTAAAGCAATATAATGTGTAGGTGTCGATATTGACAAATCGTATCAATATCGATAACATAATATTAATAATTTAATGAAATACTCAAAAAGTAGCGATCTACAATTTTTTTAATTATTAAACTCCTCTCTAGCTTGTTCTTTATGTAAGCGAAGTTAAGCTGATTGCAGTTATAAAAAAGTAATTTAAAAATGTAAGTTTTATGAGAGATTGATAACATATGGCAGCAATATTTCGTTATGTATATATTAATATGTTTATATATCAAGTGTGTACTCCTCTATATACATGTAGATTGTATATTGCTGTGGGATTGCGAACATCTCGAATGTTCTTTGTAATAACCTACCTTAATTTTGTTAAATGGTAATTCAATTTAACTTACATTATATTACATAAATAAATCTGCAAGACTATTACATTTTCCCTTCTCTCTTTCGATAGAACGTAAAGCTTTACCCAATAGTTAAGACACGTGGTCTAGGGCTGGATTTCTGAATACTAAAAAATATACGTTTTTTAATACCGGTTGGGGGTAATGAGGGTTGTTAAATGGTTTCCCAATATCCCTCTAACTAAATGTTGGTACCTTTCCTCTAAATTCCTCCTTACAACAATAGCGTCATTAGTATACATGCGTATATTCATAACTGGTAGGGAGAGGCAGTCAACTATTTTTAGAAATAGTTCTAATATTATTTTTCTTATTTTTTTTGTAGCGCCACGTTTCACTACCTGTTAGGATTATACTATTATTATTATTATTATTATTATTATTATTATTATTAGCACCGCTTCTTACTACCCGTTCGGGTTATACGCACTTACACTAATGTGTAATGGTAGGGTGATTGTGAGATGAAATGAAGGACCTACAGTTTAACGTGGAATCCGAACCACGGTGGAGGCCTGGCATTCCTCACATTCACAAGATGTCTTGTCAGAGGTGAAAGGATTATACGGATGTGTGATAATTACGCTAATGTGTCAGGGATTAGGAAGGTTGAATTTTGAGGAGATGTACCCGTATTTACGTGGAAGGAGAGTCAAAAATATTCTCGGACAAGTAACCCTCAATACACACGACAAGAGTTTTAACTCCTATCTCCCCGTCATCGGCAGTATAGTCGATTGTTAAATTGACGCCTCAGACCATGCAGCCACTGAAGCGGATATCATTTAGTTAAATAAAATAATGAATATTTGTTTTTTTTATTGGAACATCGGGTCATGAATCCCACTTGAAGCCTCTACACCTTTCCCGATTGTTAATCATTACAAGAATTATTATTATTATTAGCACTGCGTCTTACTACCCGTTCGGGTTGTACGCACTTACGCTGATGTGTAATGGTAGGGTGATTGTGAGATGAAATGAAGGACCTACAGTTTAACGTGGAATCCGAACCACGGTGGAGGCCTGGCATTCCCCACATTCACAAGATGTCTTGTCAGAGGTGAAGGAAAGGTTTGGTAATCAGATAAATCTGTGCCGGGACCAAGGATTGAACCCCGGCCGCCAGCACAGAAGTCTGACACCTTACCCCTAGACCGCCAGGTCACCCAATTACAAGAAGAATTACTATTTGCACCCATCCCTCCCAAATGTGGTCACGTGGTCCATCGGCCTGATTTATAGTCTTGTCCGGGGACTTAGCCAGTATCCCAGCAAACAAAATAACAACCAGTTATCCGCCTCGGTGGCCGCATGGTCTGAGGCGCTATTCTCGCACTAGACTAGACTGCCGATGACGGGGATATTGAGGTTCAAATCTCAGTCGGGTGTACTGAGTTTGATTTATCCTAAATGGTTTTTAAATCTCCCTCCACGGAAATATAGGTACACCTACTCTAAATTTAATCTTCCTAATCCCTAAAAACATTAGCATAATTAGTAGAAGAACGTATACTCCGAACGGGTAGTAAGACGCAGTGGTAAAAACAATCAGTTGAGATCAATAAGACGCCCAGTGGGCGTCCGAATCTCGGTTGTGCGGTATTTACGCCCATAAATGTCAATTTAACCTAGTTTGGTCTCTTTCCATGCACTTAAGATAAAACTTTATTTGATATTAAAATCTTGAAGACAAAACTTTTAAATAAATATAAGTGTAAAATATATGAATATTTTTAAAAAATTCAGTTTTATTTTGTAATGACAATTGGGTATGATTAAATTTATAAACAATAATTATAGTCTTTTCGTAACAAATTATTGTTTTATTTGTACTTGCCCTTTTGGGGGAATATACAGTTATACATATCAGTAAGACCTGACTCGATGGGCACGCAGACTAAATACCAAAATCGTTTAGTCTGGCTTACCGATGACAAGTCCAAGGTTCGAATTCCATCCGTGTGTATTACAGGAGTCATAAACTTAATTTAAACTCTACCTCCATGTAAATGTGCGAATATTTATCCTTAGCGTTTTATCGTGATTACATATCAAATAGTAAAACGCAGTGCAAGGATTAATAATATTTTTTTTAGCAGTGCGTCTGCCAACCATCCTGTTTATATATACGGTTATTTACTAATGACACAATTGTGTTAGGGATGAGGAGTGTTGAAATTAGAGGAAGTTCACCCGCACTTGCTCGGAAGACGTGGACAACCATATAGGAGAAACCAGCCTGAGTGCACCCGACCGGGTTCGAACCATGATCTCCCTGTGTTTGACAGTCTAGTCTATTGAGGGAGTAGCACCTTAGACCATGCGGTCAGGTGATTAATAATAATATAGTAGAGAGCTATCGTAGAGACGAGCTATGACCAAACAACAAAATGTTTGCCTATCGCTTGAACTAACTACGTTTTAAATTTGTTTAGAGTCCTAATAAACACGTCCATGCCGGAAAGTGGAAGGTATTCCACATTAGGGAACGTAGCACATGTGGCACAGTAATGAGCGAAGGCTCCAGAGGCGACAGCCAGCCTTGCTGTGACTCTGTGTACGGTTCATTCGGAGCTGTAACCACTTATATTTTAATTAACTTTACCGGACTGATGAAACTTTGTAAGGTACCGAGTTAGAAAGTTTTGATTGGCTTGTAAAAAATAAGCACACGTGTTTGATGCAACAAAATTTTTCCCTTTTAAGAATTTAAAAATAAATAGTACGGAACTCCGCACGGACTTTCTCGCTCTATTGTTTAAATATGAAGATATTTATTAAAAATGTGTAATAGAATATACACTAGAGAACCCCATAACACATTACACTATACAAACGTAAAACATTTTTTGACTCACAGTTAAACATTTTTAGAAGTTTATTTTCAAAGAATTAACTTTTCCATTTGTAAATTTGGACCAATACAACATTTTGGTATTGGGTCTCCAAGGGTCAAAACTTCGTATTAAAAAATTTCGACTTCAGCTTAAAATTTCCAGCATTTTATTAAGGTATGCACAACTTATGGTTATCGCATTGCTATTAAACTTATCTAATATAAATTTTGACCAATAAAATAGGTCTATGACTATAGAATCTAAAAGGAGAAAGATAGATTATTGCCGAACCAGGGGTGGATTCAGTAGGGGACAGAGGGGGCGCGCACCCCCTTTCAAAAAATTAAATCATTCAAATCTTTACTGGTTTTATTGTCATGTACCTCGGTCCCGACAAAGATTTATCTGATTACCAAACCCTTCCTTCACCTCTGACAAGACATCTTTGTGAATGTGGGGAATGCCAGGCCTCCACCGTGGTTCGGATTCCACGTTAAGCTGTAGGTCCTCCATTTCATCTCAAAATCACCCCACCATTACACATTAGCGTAAGTGCGTATTACCCGAACGGGTAGTAAGACGCGGTGCTAATAATAATAATATTGTCATGTAATACTTTCTCAGTAACCAGATTTAATTTTTTAAATTGTTATTGGTAATATTATAATATTATTAATATATGGTAATTATTATAAATACTTAATACAATAATATTAAGTATTAAAATGTCGAGGATAGGCATTACTGAAATCACCCAAATTTAAGTTGCAGTCCTTTCACATTGTTGCAAAAACGTGGTTCAGATTTAAATATATTTCATCATTTTTAATATTACTATTTCAATGATTCATAATAAATAAATATATTTAAATAATTTATTTTTAAATAACGTGCTTTAAACAAAATTGTTGAATGATCCCACACACATGACGTGTCAGTATGGATCAGTGGTAAAATTTCGAGTTACAATGAGAAATAACTAACTATACTATAGAGTTCGATTGATCGAAATCTGAATAATTCCATCTATTTTGTATAATTGATTGAATATCTAAAAAAAAAAATCTATTTATATAATAATTGTTAACATGCTTAAACTTATTTCCCTCTTAATAATCACAGTTTGTTATTGTTTTTATTATTCGCTTTTAGTAAATTTGAATAATAATCGCAAATTTCGCGTTATATCCTTCATTAGAGGATTATTTTCAAGTTTAGCGCTACACTGAAAAATTACTTAAAGATTTACTCTCAAATTTTGAAGTATTTTAATGTCAACATTTCTTGAAGAACAACCCATTCCCGATGGGAGCATTCGCACCCATCTCTCACCCCCCTCACGAAAATCCTGGATTCGCCCATGTGCTGTACAAACCCTTCCCCTAAGGGTTGAAAGGAAAAACATCAACTTCTTGAAATACTTAATTGTTTGATTACCGTCTATGGCATTACAGAATTATTGCGTTTAAGCTGAAGGAGCATCTCTTTACAATTAAAGCTCACAAAATATATTAATATATTTTACAATATCTTAGAAACTATTGGTTCTATAAAAATATATTTAAAATTTAATTTTTAATTTTTAATAGCACTAACATTTTACAATGAAAAGTTATTTATTATCTCAAATAGTCGCGGAGATATATAAATTTCTGCTTCTGTAATGAACCCTAAAAGTCATTTTAATGGGAAAATGAAAAGAGCCATTTTGTTTATAATCTTAATGCCTGGATACGAGTTTTAATAAAAAAATGTTTTAGTCGATTTTGAGAAAATGGAGTTCTTCTCTTTTCACCCTCTAGTAAACTGCTATTAATGTTAGGGTTAGACATACACACAGACAGACGTCATTGTAAAATAAAAAAACTCTTCTTAGGATTCGGGGGGTCATGAAACTTCAAAATCCATCAACATATCGAGCTAACATTTTTTGACGGTCGTAATACTTTACCTTAAAGTGTTGGAAAAGTTAAAAAAGTATATTTATATTGGCGTACAGCTTGATAACTATTGATTATATAAAAATATGTTTCAAGTAAAGATGTTTATTATAAAGAGATTTACATGTATGCAATGATAAGTAATCTCGTATCTCAAAGACTTACGGAGATAAAATTAAAAATTAGAATGTACGCATCAGACCGGAATCTTAAAAGTCATTTCGACGAAAAATTAAGAGTAACCATCTTGTTTATAATATTGATAAAAGCTTATAAATGAAATTTAATCAATATCTTTAAAACCCATTTTGATAAAATCATTTTTTTCTCCTTCTACCCTGAATCTTAGGGTTGGACATCTAAATCCAAAAATTCCTTGGGGTGACCCTATGAAAACTCTCGAAACCAAGTTTTAGCCCAATCAGTATAATAGTTTAGACTCTAGCCCGTGGTACAAATTGACATACAGATGGACAGACACGCAGACGGCAATGCGAAAACAACTTTTTCGAATTCGGAGGGTCATTAAACGTCGACATTCATCAAAATCTCAACTTCAATTTTTTTTTTACGATCACAATACTTTCTCTTCCTGTAAGGTAGTGAGAAAGTAAAAATATTGATATTGGGTTCCCCAAGGGTCAACACCTCGTATTAAAATGTCGACTTCCAGTTTTAAAAATTTCTACATTTAACTAGGGGTTTCACGTCTTATGGTTATTGAATTGCTTTTAAATTACTCATTTATAAATTTTGACCAATATAATAGGTAAATATTGACTATTGAGTCTAATATGATAGAGATGGATCATTGTTGTACAAACATTTATCCTAAGAGGTTAAAGAAAGAGAACATACCCGTTTTGAGGGACGTACTCATTTCTTATTCTATGGCATTGCACATTTATTGCGTTAAAACTACAGTAGTATCTCCTTAAAATTAAACCTCACAAAATTGTATCAATATATTTGCCATTATCTCAGAAACTATTGGTTTTATTAATATATTTCATATACAAGTTGTTTTAATATTACTACGATTTTGCACTGAAAAGTTATCTAGTATCTCAAATAGTGGCGAAGATACGGACATTTCCGCTTCTGTAAGGTACCTTTAAATTCATTTTCACGGGAAAATTAAAATAGACAGTTTATTTATACTTTTAATCGATGCTTGGATACAAATTTTAATCAAAATCTTTAAAGCCAATTATGATAAAATCTATTTTTTCTCTTTACGCTTTTTACTAAACTTCTCTTAAATTTAGTGTTAAGCACACAGATAGACAGGCGGCATTCCAAAAACCACTTTTTAGAGTTTTAGGGGTGATGAAACGTCAACACCCATCAACATCTCGGGCTAAATTATTTTTACGGTCTTAATACTTCTCTTTAGTGTTCTAAAAGGTAATATATAAATATTTGCGTATAGCTTGAATGTTATTGGTTTTATAAAAATATGTTCAGAATAAAAGATATGTATGATACATAGATCTTCATATTTGCAATTATTAAGTAAGTTCATATCTTAAATTATTTCGGAGATATGATAAAAAATTAGAATTTATGCAATTGACTGGAACCCTAAAAATCATTCTCCGGAAATATTGAGCGTATCCATTTTCTTTAAAATATTTATTAATGTTTTAAATGAAATTTAATAAAAATTGTATGATCCGATTTTGAGAAAATTGATTTTTTCTATTTTTGCCCTTACGTAAAATACCCTTAATTTTAGGGCTGGATATTTGATTCTAGAAATTCCTCGGGAGGACTTTAAGAAAACCCTAGATACTATATTTTATCGCAATGGGTTAAAGTAGTTTAGGCTCTAGCCCAAGGTACAGATAGATAGACAGTTTGGATTGCGAAAACAACTTTTTTTTTTTGTTTCAGTACATGAATCGTCAAAATTTATCAAAATATTTAGTTAGATTTTTCTAGACGTTCACACTAATTTCTCTCCGAGTTGTCGAGAGAAAGTAAAACAGTTTTTTAATTTATCTGCTGCATTTATTGAATAATTGTATTGTTACAAAATGGAACTAAAGCAAATACATGGATCGATACACATAAGTACCTAGATTTATATTGAAACCTGAGAATATCCATCAATCTTTAATCCATAGGAATTGTGTGCTGTACATTACAATGTATTACATAAACATTATAGATTACCTACGCGTGTGCGTAATATAGTATGTATCAAGTTGAAATGAACCAATAATATAAAACTCTTGTTTTTTCCTCTACACATTATAAATGTTATTTAAATATTATTAAAAATAATACATTAGTAATAAATTATAGGGAAGAATAAATTGATTATAAAACACTAGAAAACATATAATTATGGTTAAGTTAACACGTAATGATCAGAAGCACATTATATTTAACACAACGTATAACACTGCCATACCAATAAATATTAACTATGCCTTTATAAAGTATTGTCAATATATTCTATTAAAACATTTTTGAAACTATTTTTATTTTTAAATTTACGATGCATTTAATATATATATTAACTAACAAATTAGCAGTTTCAATAGTTATACATATATATTGAAACTGCTACATTATTAGTTAATATAGTGCACTTTAGAATAATGCCTATTTATAGCTAAATAATTCGTATTTTTTAAATTAAAAAAATAAATTGTTTTCTTCACCTTTAGATTTACAGTGATGGTAATTGATTAAAAATTAGTTTTTTTTTAATTCCTGAGTCCTGGGATCTATCTAGAAATACCTTGCGGATCTTGTTTACTCAGGAAAGCTTAAGGTTGTAATAAATCAGAATTTATATTCGAATCCCACAGATATGAGCTATAGGTATTTCTTTTATCAAATGGGTTTCCTCTTTTCTTCAACGCAAATACGGGCACATTTCTAATAATTTCTTCCTTATTCTTCCCTAGTCGATTAGTGTAGGTAATACATTAGCAACATAGGGAGTTGATACTGCAATTTTTGGCACAAGCATAGAATTTTGCAGAGGTCTTGGCCTACCTAAGATATGTATTTTCAGAAATGGAGACCAAAAAATTCATTTGCGGGCAGGAGCTATGGCGTCATCAAGATGACCGACGCTTCGAAATGTTTATTTAAGTATACATCGTATACCACTTTATCAATTTCCGATTTGTATGTGTTTTTATTAAGGAAAACTTGCAGTATCGTAAAGAAAAATTACTTAACTAATGGAACACATAAAATTAGGCAAGTTTGTTTAATTTTACGGAAAAAAATTACACCAGCTTTTTGGTCTTGAACAAATTAAGATACAAAACAAAGTTTAATAATAATAATAGAAAAATAATATTGAAATAAAAAACAAGGTTTTCTCAACTCAAATGAACAAAATGGACTTAAGCTCTAGCGTAACCATAATTTGAGGGAACAATGTGGAATAACAATGACTAATATCTTTGGCATTTCTGTACTTTCCCTGGCATATTTTACATATTCTAGTGCAGGGCAGATAATGTTTGCAGCAGTTTCAACGACTTTCAGAGCACCCTATTTTACATTGACAACAAACAAACTACCGTAGAGGGTGACCTGGCGGCTTAGGGGTAAGAGTGGCAGATATCTGTGCTGGGGGTCCGGGGTTCAACCCTCGGTCCCGGCATAGATCTATCTGATTGCCAAACCCTTCCTTCACCTCTGACAAGACGTGTATTAATCACAACCTGTTAATGTGGGGAATGGCAGGCCTCCACCGTGGTTCGGATTCCACGTTAAACTGGTCCTCCATTTAATCACACAATCACCCTACCATTACACATTGGCATAAGTGCGTGTAACTCGAAAGGGTAGTAAGACGCTGTGCTAATAATAATAATCTCTCGTAGAGCCAGATAAACTCGTCCGTTAAACAGAATTAGTTACAAGAATAGATATACACAACAATGTTAATAATGCAAGAATGATTTCCAACACAGCTCGGATAAATTAAATATATGGATAGCAGAGTGGTGCAGTGTTACCACCCAGTCTACTACCTCTTAGCTACGGCCACACTAGACTAAAGGGAAAGTGGGGGTAGGCGACATTAAAATATAAAGAAGAAAGACATTAGCAACAGATTGGTAACAATATGAATATTTTATTTGATATAATAACAATTTAAACAATAATTTACATGGCCTCAAAAATCGACCAGGGGTTGTGTTGAAAATCATATTAAACAAATGCGCAGTACTATCATGTGAATATTTCCAAACATGAAACATGTTCTTAAGACAACTAGGTCAGTCTGGAAGAGACAAACATTAGACCCAACAACACACTGTCAGCTTCACAGCAGCGAGTATTGACAAAACAAACTAAGATGTTGAATATCCAAGCAAATTACTTTATAAATATATAGTCAGATATTTATTGACTACAAATAGAAAAGAGCCGAATTAGCATCTCTAAAATATTTACGAAAGCTGTCTGCTACGGTACAATGAATACAGACAAAAAAAAGGGGAAGTTAAATTTAATATCGTACGAATATTTCAAAGAACACAAGAGTTTGGCTTACAGACCATAGGTCAAACTTCCGCGGGACTATTAAATGTTGACACAATTAAAATCCCTGCTTGTTAATAAAAATTATATAACATACAAAAATAATTCTAGATAATCCACAATTAAACTCAATCAAATAATTTGGAAAATATTCAAAGTCAAAATCAAACCAACTGCAAAATTCTACGTTACTTTACCAAACAATTCAATATAAGAAAACATCGTCAAAAGATGAGTTTACATTAACAGCTAAATTCTGACAATTCAAATAAAATACTACTAGCAAAGATTTAGTTAAAAAATATGACAATCTGATATATTCAGTGACCTCACTGACACTAGCACTTAATTAGCGGCAAAAAGAATTAGGTGTATCATTACAAAATTTAATATTACAAACAATATTAATTTTAGCAAATAGTTTACGTTACCTATTCAGGTTTATTCCAATAAATACGTTACTTTAATTTCAAAACTGAACAAGCCACAGTTCATGTCTATTAAATTAATATCAATGAAATAAATTTATAGAGAATACGAAAAACATCCTGAAAATGTCCAAATCCACGACCTGATGGCGTCTAATACAATATTCTAGGAAATTACTTCTCCTGAAGGCGTCCAATTTAATAGTCTAGGACATGACTTATCCTGAAGACGTCCAATTTAATAGTCTAGGACCTAACTTCTACTGAAGGCGTCCAATTTAACAGTCAAATTGCATTCAGAATCACCGGGTCTAAATAGTGTTTCTAGTCGTCTGGGGTTGAAAGTGAAGGGGTATGGGGGATTGTCCATATACGTCAGTGACGTCCTATCAACCACTTCGATGGATCAGTACGTACACCATCTATCAAGCCTCGATTGGCTGGCCTCTCTCCATCACGTCCGCCAGTGTTGACAAAATTTATTTTTAACCAGGGCACCAGAGCACTCAACATGCGCTGTCTTGGAGGTAGATTCCGTCTTGCCCGCAGGGTGGCAGGTTAGTCGTAATTCCTGTACTGTTGTGAGCGTCATTCCTGAGTCCCATCTGAATCATTTTGACTCGTACTCTTGGCACATCAGATGCAGTTACACCAAGGGCCAGTTTCATAGTCAAGTTTAGTACGCCTCAAGTGTAGCGCCGCACTTGAGGCGTACTAAATTTAACTATGAAACTGGCCCCAAGGCTCGTTCGTCCCACTCTTCAATTTAGGACGCGGCGAGTATAGTCCAGTCTTGAAGGTTGTTCTAGCCAGACGATACAAAGGGTAAGTATATGAACATTTTATTGATTGCAAAGAGTTTATAATTGTTTGATATGGCTTAGTATTGTAGACGGATTCTACATTGGACTACAATAGAGAAGCTTACTATTGCAGGAAGTTTATTAATATTGCGGTTTCATACGGAGTTGGTAGTATGACTTGAAGATTAGCATGGGGGTGGGGGGGTATGACTTGAAGATTATTATGGAGGGTGGTATGATGTAACATCACCAAATGTTACACATTTACTAATTAGTCTAGAATATTAATACCTTTTAGGGTTATATGCATATGTAGCAAGTACATTAGTGTCTTTTGTAGTCAGTAAGGGTACATTTAAAGAAAGTTTATTTGCATAGCGAGGAGCGTTAGTGGGAAACCATTTAGGGAAAAACCTCCTCAATACACAGAGACGGGATTAAAACCCCGATCTATCCAACATCGCCGGTACAGTATTTAGCAGGAATGATACCGTAGATAATTTTGTCACCTAAGTAGGTTCTATTTAGTTCCGTTATGTATCAACCTAAACTCATTGCTTACGTGTTTTTTGCGGGCCATTACATAATCTAGAACCTTCATGAGTGAAAGACAACTTAAGTTATTAAAATATGTTTTTGGTTGTGATGTTGTTAGTAGTTGTGGTTTCCATGGTTGTATAATCGATATATATTCCCGCTCCACTTCGTTTGGTTTTCATTGTGTTTATGATGTGTCCAATAATTAGGGCTTAAAACTCAATACTAAACCTATCAAAATAAAAAGTTTTCATTTCAAACAAATTAATATTAAATTATTATTTTTTGTATCGGGTCTCACTAAATATCCGGGATGGATGTATTAAATAATAAAAATTTTATAAAGAGAAGGAAGGTGTAATTGATATAAAATGTACCCCTATTTACTTGGAGGGAGAGTGGTAAACCCGTTAGTAAGACTTACTCTTAATATACCCAGTGGAGATTTGAGCCCCATACTCTACGTTACGGATGAAACAGATTAAATAATCTTGAATTTAATTTGTTATTATTATTATTATTATTATTATCATCATCATAATCTTAATTTACATATTATATTTATATAGCTACTACTGGTACTATTTAAATTCCTGTATATATTATTCATTAAATTTATAACGAATCAACCATGATTTAAACTTATTATTATTATTAATATTATTAATGTTAAATACAATTTTAGAGAGATGTGTTGATTAAATATATATTTTTATAAAATTTAGATATCGAAGGCCTACAGAGAACCTTATTTTACTAAAAGTTCCTAAAATTTTCATTTAAATTTAAGGAAAAATACAAAAATGTCTTGATATTAATTCGTGTTGTTGGTTTTTGAACGTTCATTTATGAGTTTCTGGATGGTAGGATTGAACTGGCCCAACATGACGAGATATGTAGCTAGAGTTAGAATAATCTGAAACAAAGAATGTAACCAACATTTTAATGGTGATATCTCTCTAACACGTCTCTACGTAAGGACAACTTGAATGGCCAGCGTTACACAAACATACCATCATAAAATATCTACAAATAATATTTAATTTAAAATTAGGTAAATCATATTGAGCGGAAAACGTAATATTTAAAAAATATACTGCAAAACTGAGGTTTCAAAATTTAAGTAACTGTATACCCTTAAAAATGTGGATACTATTCAATAGTAAATAAACGTTTACTTTAAATTCCTCAAATTATATATGCTATCGGTAATGTGTGTAAACAAGGCATTATATAAAATGCGCAGGCTTTCTATATAATTCCTAAGTGGTTTTAGCAAAGTATGAAATAAATTAATTTTGGCTGTTGTATTTCATACTTTTCTTGGGAAATTTATAGAATAACCAATCATTATATAATACATAAAACATTAGCAAACCTAATCTAACCTTACCTTAGTTTACCTAACTACCATAATCTAAAATAACCTAACCTGGCCAACTTAAATACTAGCAATTAAGTGAACCTGCAAGAAAACGGCGCAAGGCTACATAGAACTGAATAAAAGAATTGATAACATATTCTGGGATATCAAAAAGACAAGGAATTTTAAAATAGATATGAGATACAAACTTCTTTATTTCATACTTTGCCAACACCACTCTGGCATTATATAGAATGCTTAGGCATAGAACGCCTGGATTTTACACATTACCAGTGATATATATTAATTACACCTCCAAAAATAATACCTCTAATAAGTCACGGGGTAGGGAAGAAAACAAGATAACCCTCATTTTATAAATAATTGGTCTAGCCCTTCTTTCCTGTAGCTTGCCTCTTGAACTACAAGTTGTTTTTATGGTCAGTCAATACCTCGAGGAAAGCTTATAGTTACAAATAATCTTAAATTTTTGTATAGCTTGATTTCACGATTTTTTAGACATTTATAAAGTGACACCCATCTAAATATATGAAGATCATCATTTATTTGCTCTGACCCTCAATTATGCCTCTAGTAATAGGCCTATATCCTCTCAATTATGTATCTAGTAATAGGCCTATATCCTCTCAATTATGCCTCTAATAATAGGCCTATATCCCCTCAATTATGCCTCTAATAATAGGCCTATATCCCCTCAATTATGCCTCTAGTAATGTATGTATAAATTATTATAGGTATTTAAAGGGGGCGCTCTGAACTGATGATATCAACCCATGACTTGTAAATTAAATTAAATTTGTAACAGACACAACAATCATCCTCTTGGCCGATAGTTCAACATGTAAAAATAGAAGCCCGCATTTCACTAATGATATATTTTACGGCCTTGCTAGGAATAGAACATGGGACCTCAGCGCACTGTGCAGACATCCTACCTTCTAAGATAAGGTTTTGAAAAATACATTCTATAAAGTGTTCAAAATTTTAGATATAAATATATGAGCACTAGGGGCTAATCGAATTCGACTCCTTTATGGAGTAGTTTATTTTCATAGAGTGGACTTCTTTAAATATATCTGTAAATTGCACCGAACTCTGACAAAATAGTAATTCAAGTATCGAAAAAGTTAGTATAATGTAAAGTATATACACTTTACAATAACATTTTACTTGCTACACTAATATTATATTTTTACTTTGTATTATATAATTGCTAACATTCTTTATAAAGCCTAAATTCAAATGTGGTTTTACTTAGAGATAGTATTATATCTCGTATTGGTGTCATTGATTCATTGTACATTTGCACACTAATACAATATATATTTAGTCAATTTTAAATTCCTGAATATTATTTACTTAAACTTTATACTAATGAAAGGAAAACAAACCATCCTTTATTAACACATAATATATATATATATATATCAACATTTCATTTTCATCCAAAAGATTAATATGGTGTCATAAAGTTTAGAATCAGCTTTTGTTTTATAGTTATTTGAGCATATTTAATAAATTTAGATAATACATATTGACAACATTCACATGTGAGTGTTCTGTTATTGCTCACCGTTAGTAAAAGCGTCTTGTTCACTTTACAGAAGCCAGCGGCCGATATATGGACGGGGCGAGCCAACATTATCAGCTTGGCCTGAGGATAAACAATAATAAATGTTAGTTCAAACAAATATAGCAGTACATATTGTTAAATAGCCATTCATATTGTCAATAAAAGTTTGGATCAAAATATAATATTAAATATAAAGTGCAAGATTATATAATTTTAAGAGTGTGTATAGCAATATATATATTATTATGAATAAAAAGTGCAGATAGGCCTATAAGTTTTATATTGAATATAGAATGATGTTGCACAAATAATGT
Organism: Timema shepardi; assembly: GCA_902151425.1. Lineage (NCBI taxonomy): Eukaryota > Metazoa > Arthropoda > Insecta > Phasmatodea > Timematidae > Timema > Timema shepardi. The sequence continues at coordinate 15,507 of CABFVX010002735.1, read as the reverse complement.
TTAGTAGAGTGCAGCACTGTATCATATAAAATAAAGAATAAAGTAATATAAAATGTTGATTGAAAATTCAGTAATATGTCATGTGAAATAATACTAATTATGATAAGACGAGATTTAGAACACGAGTTTAAAGAAAATCTGGAGAACATTTATATATATATATAGAGAGAGAGAGAGAGAGAGAGAGAGAGAGCAATGTAATTATATTTACTTGAAACTGGCTCCTAGAATCGATTCTGGAAAGAGATGCTTCTCTCATATCCCGTTGCAGCAATAAGGTCTGAAATTACATTTAATTATTATTTCGGTCTATTAAAATAAATCAACTTAAGTTAAAACTATGTAAAGTACATTTATTTTTCTTAATATATATATATATATATATATATAGATAGGTATAATTATATAAAATAGTATTTTCATATACAACATAAGATAATTATATATTAGACAGTAAACAAAATATATAACAGCAGCAGCTAAAAACTAGAAAGTCGAATTCAATTCAATATTTAGATGATTATTTTGTGTAATTTGAAATTTTTCGGTACAGATAGGAAATAAATTATATCTATATTTTTAGAAACAATGTTATAAATATAATATGAACGCAACTTCAGCTCCATAGACCAAAGTATATGTATATAAGTACATATGTAGCTACCCAGGTATTGTATTTTACGATCACCTACATAAAACCCGCTCCGGTAGCCGCAAGGTCTAACGTGCTACTCTCGCGTTAGATGAGACTGCCGATTACAAGGAGATCGAGGTTTGAATCTCGATGCAGTGTACGGAGCTTTTTATACAAAATGGTTTTCCACTCTTCCTCCACGAAAATTCTGATACACCTCGTCTAAATTTAACCTGTTTAATCCCTAGAAATCATAAGTGTAATTAGTAAATAAGCGTATAAACTGAACTGGTAGTAATGCACGATGCAAAATAAAGACTCACGAAACCCCAAGACTAACAATACGAAAATTTACTTTCTCAAAATCGGGGGACTTAAATATTAAATTTGCTTCTGTTTATAGATATTGTTTTCTTAGTAACAAGACTGAGGGTGACCTGGCGGCCTAGGGGTAAGGTGTCGGACTTCTGTGCTGGCAGCGGGGGTTCAATCCTCTGTCCCGGTAAAGATTTATCTGATTACCAAACCCTTCCTTCACCTCTGACAAGACATCTTGTGAACGTGGGGAATGCCAGGCCTCCACCGAGGTTCGGATTCCACGTTAAAATGTAGGTCTCCCATTCACCCTACCATTACACATTAGCGTAAGTGCGAATAACCCGAACGAGTAGTAAGACGCAGTGCTAATAATAATAATAATAACTTATTTTATTGTTGTCATTATAATATGAAAACCACAAAGCACAAACACACAATGACACAAAAACAGATAGTTTGGAAATTTGAAAAAAATTTACGAAGAAAAATATTATACTCGTTTTTATGGCATTTATATATTGTGTATCTTATTTTTTAGAAATATACTTGCAAAAGTACCCGTAGTTGCACTAAATGTATTGCGTGTTCTCCCGTGGTATTTCTTTTATTTGATTCAAACAGACAGAAAAAAACTCTTATTTTTATGTCTTCTGACAATGTTCTTAATGCATTTAAAAAACCATTAAAAATTTAAAATTACAGCTGGGAGTTCCACATGTTTGTGCACAGGTCCCAGTAATTTTAAAATTTCAGTCCTCTGTGTGTGGTTGATATCTTGCAACGTTAATGACAGATACCCAAACAAACTTATAATTTTATTTATATAATATTAATTATAAAAATGCATTGTAAGTTTTGAACAGTACTGTGTTCTTAAACATTAACAAATACCAAAGTCTAGTAGTAATTAAATGCTTCAACATGGTGTTTAAACGATTTATTCAGAGTTCACAAATAGTGCAGTAACGGCCATAGCAGCTATCAGTATAAATATATCTGAATATACCACCTTTAAAATAAATGGTGCAACAAATCACACTATATCTATATTGGAATACAATTGTCATAAAAAGGAATACTATGAAATAATCTCCAGTACAAACACATCCTATTGTTAATCACAATAAATGCTCTTCATGTATTCATTTCAAACAAAAGGGTTCAAATATATTTAAGAAAGTTTAAATTTTCAAAAATCATCTATTTGTAAAGTACCAACAAACTGTTTGTAATTTGTAAAAATAAAAACATATTCTGATTTATCATGAGCAATAGCTAACAGCTGATACGTATTTTGAACTTAATTATGATCAAGGTAATTTTGGAAAAGTTCCAAATTTTCTATGATCTTTCATGAGTAAACTACCCTCTTAAATTAATGTATTGGGAAAAACAAATATATCTTATTATTTATACTGTATAATATTTAGTATCAATATAGTAATTTTTAACATACATTTAGAGCATTTTTTTTAAAAGTTCTAATTTTTCAATTGTCAGTCATGAATAAACTAATAAATATTATTTTTTTTAAAGAAAGGTACATAAATAAAATAATTGGTATTGTAAAAACTCTACAAGAAACCTATTTTGAACCAAATAGCAATTTTAAAAATATTTGAGAATTTAAAAATAATAGTCAAATTATGTACACTTAAACCAATTTTCTACCAAAAATCCAGGATACAATTTGATTTGGCATGGCCATCAATTCCCAGATAAACATTTTAAATAAAAATCTGTATTCAATATCACAAAAGTTAAAGTTTTCAACAATCCCTCACAATTTAACTAACCTTATATAAATTCTCACCATAAAACAAATTAGAATGTGCTACTTTAGAGATTAAACATTCCACATATATAAATTTTAAACTAAATAATTAAAGTCAATTTTTGGAAAAATCTGAATAAAAAAAATCACTCGTCGGTAAACTACCCTAGTTTAAGGGCAAGGGTAAATATTAAAAGTCTCAAATTATGACCATTATAATACATAAATATTAAGTTTTAACCAAATCAGTCGAACCATTTCAGATTCGTGGCCAAGGACATAGAGACGTACANGTAAAGTCACTGTTTAAATTCGGGGAACAAATAAAATGGAGATTCATACTAATATAGAAAGTTATCACGATTACAATACTTTATTTTTATGTGAGAAAGTAAAATGGCTCCTATTGTAATTCTTTAAATAGAAAATAACGTTTAAATAAAATTATAGTTTTGTGATTCGAGTAGTGAACTATTATAATAAATACTATAGTTTTATGTGTGTAAGAGGTAATTAGATTTATTACTCTTACCGATTCCTCGAGACCGGCTGGCACAGCCGTCGATACGTACAAAGCAACCATATTTATAACAAAGAATATGATCTGCATAGAACCCCACAGTTGCTTGATGTACCCGTAAACGTATACATCGTGCAGAAAATCCAAGAAGATAGTCATGAAGAACAGTAATAGCCTCCATCCATAGGCATCGTTGAGTTTCTCAATGATGCTGCAAAGTTGCCCATGCATCGTGCGGACCTTCTCCAGCCGGACATCATCAGACACCGGATATCCGCATCGCACGTCTGTGGTCAACAATTGACTCACCAATATCTTACAGTGACTGTTCAGAATCTCGAACCTCGTCTTCAGACTGTAGCAGTAGAACAGAAAGGCGCTGATGTAGAACATCCTTGTAAACACCGGAATGACACCAACCACTCCCAAAATTAATGAAGAGATTAGCTGTTGGCAATCGCTATCATGCATAGAGATTCGTTTAATCACAACTGTCAGTAACATACTTATTACCACCAAAACGATAATGGCGGACCAGATTATTCCTCTGTTACATTTGTATGTAGTTATGGCTATTCTCATCTCTTTACAGGATCTATCGAAATCTCCTATGAGGCGTACAAGGTCAGGTTGAAACCTGTCATAGTAATGGCACAGAGAGATGATCAAAGCAGATCTCGTCACTGAATATGGCATCATAAGAATAATCCATTTGTCGTACTCCAACATGATGTTGAAAACGTTCAATGTGGTGTGAAGAATGATCCCCCAGAAGAAGTCCGCGGACATGACGCGGTAACGCAGGAGAAATCCGTCTTGTTGGGAGACATTCTGTAAAGGGAACACCCCGAATATCTTCAAAAGAACTGCCAAGGGTCGAAACAACGGATAAAAAACTTCATTTTCTAAGGAACTTTCCACTTGAATTTTCACTACTTTTGATGAAACTCTTGGAAAAAGATTTTTCCATTTTCTCGAGAGTTTTACTTTAAACATGCTTTATGTTTGCTTAAAATGGTCAATAAAGAACTTTATCTGCGTCCACTGTATACGACTAGAGAATGCCAAATGTTTAATTAATAGCCTACATTAGACCAAAAACCTAATATATTTATGTTTTGTGTGTGTAAACGTTAAAAATACCCAGAGAGTTGACGTATTGAGCTCGATGTCTCAGAATTCTCACTACACAAAGTGTTTATTATTTCATAAAATGATGAGTAATCTCTTAAAATGAAATGTCTGTTTAGTGTCAACATTAACAAGCCTATTGGATGGAACCATTAGAAATAATGGACAAAAGCACTTTATCTAATTCTTAAAATGTTGGTCAATATTATGATAAATGTACAACTTTCTTAAAGTTTTTTTTTATTTGCCACACATTTTCATTATTAAAACCAAATACAACTATTTTGGTGTACTTCCATTGATTATTTTTACTGTTTTATCTTAACACGTCTCATTATTCGTATGGGATCCCCAATCTTGATTGCGCTTGTGGGAGAGATAGGATGAAGGTGGAGTTTGGAATAAATATACTTACATTTGCTAGCGGGTAAATTAGAAAACACTTTAAATAAATACTTTCACTACACCCAGCTGGAATACGAGCCCCCAACCCACTCATTACCAGAAAACCGGACAAAATAAATCTGAGATCTAGTCCATTTCCTCATCGATGTGGGTGGCCTTCATAAAAAATGAACATTTTATTTATTCATTCATATATACAATATACATGGACTTTCAATATATCAACTGACAAAAGCATATCTACTCCTTATACTAGTCAGACCCTATGAAAGAATGAATAAGACCTTTAATGGAATTAAAGACAAAAATAAGTTTAAAAAAGGTTGCTAGTAATATTTTTTTTACTTATAATTGAGGTAATAATCCAAATAACTATCTTTGAAATATAGTATGCATTTGTTTATACATATAGAAATAAATGTGGTAGCTCTCTTAATTCATTAGCCACAAAACAATTAATATATATACATACACACAAACTATCCTGGTTAGTTTCGGCTTCTGTTCCTCAGGTGAAGAAAGATTTGCTGGTGCGTCTAGTGATAGTCAAACTACTGCCGATATTCGTGTGCACATTCACAAGAACAGACAAAAACTTCCAAATTTTCCAAGAAACTTATCTAAACAATACCCGTGTTAAAATAGAACACTATGTACAGCCCCAAAACTTCATATTACAATTCCACAACTGCCAGAAGTTCGGACACTACAAGAACAATTGCTCAGATAAACCAAGATGCGTAAAATGTTTAATACCCCATTTGACCTCAGATTGCCCTAGGAAAAACAAAACCACTCCGGCAAGCTGCATTAATTGCGGCAGCAAGCACACAGCGAACCACACAAAATGCCCGATATATCAAAAACACATAGAAAAGAAGATTGAACAGAGGCAACAAAAGATAGAAAAATCGTACACCAACACACAGACGGCGACCTTCATCAGAAAGGACTTCCCGACATTACTGCAAAAAACAGCAAAAACAAACGAAGTGCACCGCACCTACATAGACAACTTAATGAGTAGAAAAGAATACGTACATCAGCAAAAAAATTAGGGAAAAACTTCCTCAATAGATTTTAAGGAAATACTAAACATATTCAAAGAACTGGGCATATGTGGACTACTGAAACACCTAAGACCGTACCTTACAAAAATAAAGCAGGCAGATGACAAGATTACAAAACTTATGATAATTATAGAAGCGGCAACTGATTATTACTTTAGCGGTGATGACAATTGAAAAAGACCAGTTAAGGATTTTAGTATGGAATGCCAACGGCATATTACAGCAAGCACAAGAATTTGAGGACCTACTAAAAAAATACGGGATTGACGTAGCACTAATCTGCGAAACTCATCTACAGGAAACCAAAAGACTACACATCCTAGGATATACCATCTATAGAACAGACAGAAAACATACCAGGGGGGAGGGACAGCTGTCCTAATCAAGAACTACCTTCCACATTACAGAGCGGATATACAGGACACAGAAAACCTTGAGGCCACGGCGGTAGGCGTAAATACAAAGAAGGGACCTATTACTTTTGTGGCAGTATACAACCCTCCGAACAAGACTCTACTTAAACAAGACCTTGACCAAGTCACGGTAACTGGCAACTACCTACTAGGGGGGATCTAAATAGTAAAAATATTTTGTGGAACTGCTGGACAACGAACAGCAGGAACGGAAGGATTCTAGAGGAGCACTCCAACAAGACGGAGTATAGTGTGCTATCACCAGATTCACCAACATTTTATCCCGGCAACCACCTTCAAAGACCAGGCATCCTCGACATAATACTAACCAACAAAAAAATATCATCAGAGACATTATCAGTACTACAAGAGCTTGACTCAGATCACAATCCACTACTTTGCGAGTGGGACATCAACATCGAACACCACACAAACTGGCACAAACCGACTACAAGGACAACCGATTGGACAAGGTAAATATCTGAACTACAAGAAATGCTCCCGATAAACTTACAAATAGAAACGGAAGAAGATGTTGACGTGGCGATAGAAATATTTACGACTACTTTGCAAGAAATCTACAAAACTCATACCACGACTTCGCAAAAAAGACAAGACCTGAGAATTGACCACCCAGAATTAAACTACAGTCTAGCCCTCAAATGGGAAGCCCGTAGAGACTGGCAAAGAACGAGAACACCGCAAGCGAAAACCAACTATAACAGACTTAAAGCCATAGTAAGAAGAATGGTAAACCAAATTCGAAGAACAAATTTGAACACATTTGTCACAGAAACAGCCACAAACCTTCAGCAAACATAGAAGATAACAAATATTCTCAAAGGGACATAAAATAAACGGGCACGCCAGCTATCCACGGCCGACAGGGGATGGCCTACACCAGCAAAGACAAAGCCGAAGCCATAGCAGAAACCTTAAAAGACCAATTCAAGCCAAATCCAACCCAAGAGGAAGTTTTCAATAGAGGAGTCATCAGAACAGTAAACGAATACATAGACAGACCAGTAGCAGAGACACCATAACCAATCACCGATCACGAAATTCAAACCTCTATTAAAACACTTAGACCAAACAAGGCACCGGGACTTAACGAAATAAGGAACTAAATGTTAAAAAACCTACCTCAAACTTCAATAGCTCACCTGACCCAAGTACTGAATAAAGCACTCAAACTTGCATACTTCCCAAATACTTGGAAAAACGCCAAAATAATCACCATAACAAAACCAGGAAAAAATGGAATCTTCCCTCAAAACAGAAGACCAATAAATCTACTTAGCACGATTGGAAAACTTTTAGAAGCACTCATACAAAAGAGACTAAGACAGCATACAGAAAACCACAATATAATCCCCGACGCACAATTTGGCTTCAAGGCACAACATTCAACGACTCACCCGCTACTCAACTTCATTGAAGACGCAACGGAAGTATTCAACCAACGAGAGTACATGATAGCCATATTCTTAGATGTGGAAAAAGCATTTGATAAAGTGTGGCATTATGGACTCATTCACAAGATGATAAACTACAACTTCCCACAAGGA
>CABFVX010002734.1:61487-105515 GCA_902151425.1 Timema shepardi | reverse complement strand
TTTAATGCCATACCATCCCTATATGTTTTGAAAGGGGAAGGAAGGGGTAGTGACTTCGGTTATAGTCGTTACCTTTCGGGCAAGAGTAGTCATAGCTCGGGTGCTTGCATTTTTATCTGACATCCATAGCTCTTTCCCTTCTCACCACTCCGAAATCCATGACATCACAAATAATAACTATACTAGCTAGAGCAATGGGATGAAAGTCGGACAAATACCGACTTTAAACCCTCATTAGATGGACTAGTGCACGTCTTACATGAATGTTACGGTCACCGCCATATCAGATTTTTTTTTTTCAAACTCACTGATGCTTGAATTACATTTAAATGACTAACAGGAGAATATTTTTGCAAACATTAAATAAAATAATTACATATCTTCAATCAAAGGCAATCAGTGCTTTCCTTGCTTGGTATGTCGCGACGACACTGTCAGGTGTACTGAGGGAGGTTTTCCCTAAATTATTTCCCCCTTTCCCTCCAAGAAAGTGCGTGTATACTTTCAATAAATTAAAACTTACTCATGCTTTAATTACTAATAAAATAAGTACATATGAGTATAACCTAAACAGATAGTAAACCTTGGTGATTAAAAAAAACACTCAAAAACACCCATTAAAAATGCTTAAGTATTGAAATAATTTTAGAATACTAGTGTGGGGGAAATACCTCATGATAAGCCACATGTTACGAAATTATTTTATCTACAATTCCTAAAAATATCTGACAAAGTAAAGCTTATGCTAATTTAATGGCTTCTGGTTTGAATCCTAACAGAACCAAAAATGGGATCCTAACTTTTTTTATAGTCCTGTTAAAAACAAAAGCAATTTTAAAAAATATTTCATTCAATGATCTCTACCCAGTTTGTATTGTGTATTGAACACTATATTATAGGTAAGTCATAGCTAAACAAAACAGGGGTAAACTTGGCACTAGGTTTTTTGATACCTTTTAAATAAACTGTGACGAGCTACATGCCGATTTATGTCTCCTTACTTTAGGACCACGAATTGGGGAAATCCCCACAATGACTTCAGTCTGGAAGATCACCGAGATTTTCAGTATTCAGAAAGTACGGAGGTGTGAAATGTACTCCGCGTGTAAGAAGAGGACTTCCGATTTACTGTTATAATAATAAGCGATTTAATTAATACTCTGAGATGTTTTCTTAGCAATTCACCTACCAGTACACCGTGAGTAGTGTTCGGTGCATCTAGCTACGAGACAAGGGATCACAGGTTTGATTCTCGGCCGTTATCGTTGATATTATTTTCATTTAAGGGGAATTATCCCAACGGTCGCCAAGGTTCAGATAGTTAGGCTTAAGTGATGTAAGGTTAAAACTCACCCCGGCTCCACAATTCCATAATAAATATCATCACATCATCTCATTGTGTGTACGACGTGTAGACAACCTTCTATGGTGTATCCTGGGCAACGTTCTGTGCCAACAGAGCGGTTAATAGTATACATATAAGACGACCGAACTTGGATGTCATGTCACTCCCGTTCATATATGCCATACAATGAATAAACAGTAACTTACTGTTAAGAAACTTAACTATTTTTTATCCCAACGTCTCACTACTATTACGCTAGTGTGTTGAGGATGACAAAGGTTGAATTTAAAGTCAGTGTACCCGAATTAGAGTCGAGGGAGAGTGGAAAACTATTCAGTGAAATCCACCCACAATACACCAGAACGGGATTAGAACCCAGATATATATATATATATATACATTAACAGTCCAGACTATTGTAAGAGTGACGCCTTAACCCATGTAGCTACCATTTTGGGTATAAAGTTTCTTATTATTGTTTCTTAACAGTAGATAAATTATTGAACTTAATCGTTCCTTAGACTCAGGATCTAATTTATTCAGTGTAGAGAATTCGAGGTGACCTGCCATGTTAATTTACGATTGTAAGACTACCAGTTTATTTATTCTCAATAAAGTTACACATGATTTACTTTCAAGAGCATACAGATTTATGTGCATGTATGTTTGGGGAGCGAAGATAATTGGAAGTGAGCTAGTTTAAAAGTACCACGAAAACGTTTCAAAGTACATAAGGTGTTTTATTTTTAGTATTTCACTTTATATAGTACCTTAAGTGCGGGCAACATGTATTTGCAATCAAATTTCGGGCAATTATTTTATTTTTATACATAATTAATTCTACACTTAACTTTACATAAACTATTAATAATTCTACTCTGAAAACGCATTTGGTAAAATCAAAGGAATTTTAGTAAAATAATGGTAAACAGTTCATTTAAAAGTTATTTATTATCAAAGATTTATCAAAGATATGTTTTAAATAATATGTGTATCGATTATAGTTACATTTTGGGGTTGACTAATGCAATATTATCAGTATTATATTATCAGAAATATGTTTTAAATAATATTTATATAGATTATAGATATATTTTGGGGTTGACTAATGCAATATTGATTAAAATTATCCCTGCACTCCTCTGGCATTATCCTACATTGTAGTTCTCCTATCTCGATAAGTTTAGCTAGACTAATGTGCGTCAATGAAATAAGATCAAATTTAGCTTGCAAACTTCAGTTGTTGTTTTTTAATATAAGACTATAACATTTACGTTTGATTGAACTTAAAGACAAAAAGAGGTAAAACAAGTTTACCCTGCACGTCCATTGGTCTGTAGTATATATTTATGTATTGAAATATTCTACAGGTCGCAAATCGTAATGAACTCAAAAATTTTTGTTCACTTTGTTAGTTATCAGAATACCTATCAGAATATCTAAGTTTATTATTTATATGCCCTCTCATTTAATTTATATAAACATTTTTCAAACATAAATTTTTTCATCCACTGTACTATTTATATTATTTCACGTTAAAAATGTTTATATTCATTTTTATGCACGTCAAATCAATTCAAAGATAAAATTGTTTTTATTCTATTGTTTAATGTTGATTATTAAACAAATTATAGCTTGATAAAAAATTATATGTGTTTTTTGATGTAATTTTTCATCATGCCAGACATTTTTAAATAAACTTAAGAGTCTATTATGTCAATAAAAAAATGTAGTGTATTTAAGCTTTCTCATTTCAATAAAATTCCCATCATCGTCAAACTGGAAAGTGTATATAAAAATTGCCTATTAATAAATTAAAGTTTAATGTGAAATAGACCAACTGTAGTTTTGTAGAGAACGAAAAGCAATAAGAGTTTTGTATTCTTTGGTTTCCAAGTATTTTAACCAATTTGTATTGTCAATTTTCTTTGACACCTTTGAAAAATGTTCAATTAATACTCTTTTTGAATCTGCAATGATTTATTAAGAATTGCCAGACAGTACATTGAATTGCATTTCTATAGCAACACATAATCAAAAATTTTAAATTCGGTTATTCAAAGCTCTGACAAAGCTTGTAGTTTAACCCTTTGTACAAGTAAAATTTAAAATTTAGCTATAACCCAATAATTTTTATATATTGTTCCCTAACTAATGTTTACATGGAAAGTATGGTATATAATTATATCAAACCCAAATAATTAAATGTTGTGTACTGAATAGAACTAGCTCAAGATAGGTAAATGGTGTGATGAGGTGAACAGGATAAAACAACATTTTAGAAAACCTTATAAATAAATCTTTAGTAAGGAGTGAATAAATATAGGTTAAGACTGAGAAATTGTTATTTGAAGAATTTAGAAACATATGATTTCAAATTTAGTATTTTATAAATGTGAATAAAAATGAAAAATTAAATACAACTGAAATACCCCGGGCATGTTATTTATAATCTTAGAATATCAATTATAACAAAATTTTATAATATTTAAAATATTGTATTGACTCCAAAATAATTAGTACATTTAAAAGAGTCAAATGGTCAAACTATGATTAATGACACCTTAAAAATTACAATATAAGTGTAGTTTGATAAAAGGAAGAAAAATACATAATTTTAATTAAAACATCAAGTTAAAATAAGGTTAACATCTCAAGTAAAAAGTTTTGAATATAATTTATATAAATTGAAAGTTATTTGAAATTCAATTAAAAAGTTGAGTTAGGTCAAAGTTAGTCCAGATCAGATGTAGAAACCTGGAAGATGATTATTCAACATGTTTAGTTACTTCAACATCGTACCATATTCACTGTAAACGGTAAAACCGAGACTAATGTAATGTAATGCAAACTTATTTTTTAATCATTTAAAATTCCTAAAACACTATCTAAAACAGGTATATGAGGAATAAATGTTGTTTTATGTCGATAACAACACACATTTACGAATACCTGTAGCTAGGCACCAAAATAAATGGTTAAAATGTTTGCAGTCTTTTCAAAAACACTTGTTCGCTTACTTGGAGACATTGTTGCAATGAAAACCAAAATAAATTGTTTACACTGTTGGAGTCCTTTTATCAAAATTGGCTCTCATACGTGAAGGCACTGTTGAATTTAACACCAAAATAAATATTTTAAATTGGTTCATTTCTTGACTAAATATTATCTCTCTTATGTGAAGGCATTGTTGCAATGGACACCGAAAGATATAGTTTTAATAAAATATCTAAGAAACAAAATTAAATAAACCTAATTTCAAACGGAAAAGTACTTTAATTTAAAGTGGAAATGCAAAAACATATATAGTAGCTCTATTACTTCTATATATTGTTGCAATAAGCACCTAAATAAATATTTTGTATTTATGATTTAGATACAATAGTAAATACTCACTAGCTACTTTATAAGTGAAACCATAAAAAATTGAAAAGCAATCTAAATTTAAGACGAAAAGATAGTCTTATGTGAAACCATTGTTGAAATGAATACCAAAATAAATACTTTGAAATGGTTATACAAGAACAAAATAAAGTAAATTGAAAGAAACGGGCTTTAGTGAGCATTCTATCATACCAAACCAAATAGTGATTTTGGCTTAACACCAAACAGTAAGCAAGAATATTATTCGCATGGTTAACGCATTCAATACAACCGACAACTTTGCATGCTTGAAAAGAATAAACTGATTCAAGCTCAGTACTTTATGGGCATACAAATATTATGAATACTACCCTACCCATCCTGCTGGTCGATTCAAGTGCCATGCTTTGTACTTGCACCAAGTAGCCATTACGTGTGTTTATTGCTTATGCATGGTTTTTTCGACACTTACTCACGCACTGATGAGATAGTATGGTCCTCTGGTCCCTGAAAAATAGGGAGTACAACAGAAGAAGTCCTGTATTGATCCAATGAGTTCTTTTTTAGTTTACTAGCAACAAACAAACATACAGGCAGATCGAATGTCGAATATACAGAAGTATTTATATATCTCCATTATATATATAGATATCAATAAAATTAAATAGGGTATATTTCTATGAGATTCTCAAACAACAATATTATTCAATCTATATTAATTATTATTTAGGGCCTTATTTTTGTTTAAGGCTCACTAATAACACACATATAGAAACGTTAAGGTATTTATAAAAAAATATACTTATACACCAGATTTAGTGACAAGCCATATTTGTATTTAGAGGACTACGTAACATCTTTTGAGTTAGTGAAAGACTTCACTTTTTTTATTGATGGTATTTTGTTTTATTTGATGTTATGTGTTTTATATAACGAAAGGAATCCCATTGTGTTTTATGAATGTTAAATACAATAAGCCTACAACAATGCAAGTAAAAGCTCAGTTGTCTTCATGGTTTATTCTAGACTGAACCAAATTTTATGCTTGAAAGACTTATTTTATTTTAATTCCTTTATAATTAATTAAAGTATACTTAACTAAATGTATTCTGAGGAACTACAACAATATTCTCTTATTTTAATTTATTAAAGTGACATTATTTAAGTGTCGCGCTTACTTTTCAGTGGGCGCAAATAGACGGTGCCAATTTGATAAAGACTTACCTTTTCTTTTTTAATGAATGCAGATTTAAAAACACATTTTAAAGTTTCAGCAGCATAATTTATTTGCACCCTATATTGTATTCAGGTCCTCCCTCAACTGTCGCTACACAAACCCTGGGATTTTTGCAAGAAGTTTAAAAAAAATCGATTATTCACCTTGAAACGAAAAATAATATTTTAATAATGTTCAGCACCCAAAAAATCTCTAGATTATTTTATCAACGTTATAATAAATAATAAAGATCTGCACGAGTAGGCACGTGGACAAAACATCAAGCTCATCTACAGTAGCCCCACGGTTTCTTTGGTGTTGACTGACAGCTCACAGCTAACAGCTGACGGCTTTGAAAAGTCACCAGACCAAATTATGTATCCCTACGCTGAACCAAATGACCTGCAAAAACATGTGTTTAGCAGCTGTCACTTCTGAAAGTCAAAATCTAGCTGTCAGTCAGCACCAAAGAAGCCATGGCGCTACTGTAGTATGGTTTAAAGGTGATGGATAAGTCTGGCCTAAAATCCCAGTGGGGTGAACTGAATGTGTTTTATTTCCTATGTGGTTTTTCACTTTCCCTTGGCAAAAATGTAAGTACATTTCCTCTAAAATCTACCTTGCTCATTTCTACTCTATTACTGTAGTGTAGTTCGTACATATCGGTGAAGTAAGATAAAAAAAAGAGCCTAGCAATGTTGTGCAACACCGTGTATAGTAGAAATGAAAATAAATCAGGAAATTTATCAAAATTAATAGTGTTTCTAAAGTGGTTGTCTATAATCAATTTTATTTTTCAAAGAAAAACAGATACAGTGTTCTGTGTTTACATTGGGAGGGAAGGAATAATACGGTATAAGGTTAAATAATAATATACTGAAATAAGGGGCTCAGGTTCGATTCCCAGATATATCATTGGTGAAATTAGGGCTTCTTTTCCCCATGATGAATTAACAGCCGGGGTTCTGATAGTAAGAATTTGATTCGGATTAAGCTAGTTTGTAAGTCTTGTTCTGAAATAATGTATCCATAAAGTGAATACTAAACATCTTAAATAATAATTAAATTATAATAATTAGGGTTTCAATTGTTTTAGTAATGTGTTTGGCTAAGCTAGAAAAACTTAAGAATAAACTAAATTTGGTAATTATATTACGTTGTTTATTACTTTAAAATACTAGTATTATTTATGCGCTATCAACTGTCTCTACTAATTTATGAAATTATCTCGTGAAAAATTGAATCCAGATATAAACGATTAGTTTTTTTTAAACAACTATACACTAAAGAAAGTAAGGTGCACCAAATAAGTGACACGTAATATCTCGGTAGTAAAGATCATGTCTACCAATGAATAGCTCATCCGGCTTTAATAACCAAATGACGCGAGATGCTGAGAAGGGATTACTTTGATGAAGCTGTTTATCTTGGAGGCGATTGGCTCTGAGCAGTGTTATGTGGGCGTGGCCAATTTTTCCCTCTGTTATTTGCTCCTGAGCTGGATGCTGTTGGCGTGGGAGTAATGGTTTTAAGGCTGTGGTGGAAAGAGGAGAGGGGGGAGGAGATTGGTGAAGGGGGTTCGGGAGTGAAGAGCACTTGTCTTTGGTGTCACAATTAGCTAGGAGCTCAAACCGTAAAGTGGTGGGTACTCATAATAATAATAATAGTAATAATAATAAAAACAGCACCACTTACAACTTACATGTGCGACTTTTTTGTGTTTATTTTTTTATACAAACAAGTGGGATTCGATTTTGTGTCGGCGTGATTTCGAAGTGATTTGACAATTTGTGAAGTGTTTAGGCGTATTCATAATTAATTGGTTTTTAATTTTTGACTGCTTGAAACTCAAAATGAAATCACAATACTTGTATAATAAAACAATACTTACTTAAAACGCTTTGGGGGAAGAAATAAAGTATTCGTAAAAATATATGTGATTGAATGTTTGTTTGTTTGAGGTAAACAAGTATTTTTATTTGATAAAAAAATGTGTCACATAAAAATAATAAGTTCGGAATCAAAATTATGTAAATATATTGTACCTAAGTGTTAAAGCTAGAACAATTATCTTACTCATAGTGAATTTTTACCCTAAATCTTAATTGGGATGCACTTTTAATGGTAATACTTTTTTTAAATTTATCGAACGTAGGCTACTCCATTTTATCTTGTTCAAGAAATTTATAAATTCAAGACAGATTTTATATTAGAATAATGTAAAAATGTTGGCATGATTCAAAATTATTGTTAATATAATTTAACAGTTTCAAAAACATTTACTGAAAGAAATATCTAAGATAAGTTTGTGCAACTATTTTAATGAATCCGAACACACTTACTTATTTCTCAAATAAAATAATGATCACAAGTCAATATCACGGTACTAAGACTTTCACAAGTTTCGGTTCAGGTCTTATGAGTACGCCATTTTCGGTGAAAGACATTCTGAATTTAGCGGAGCAAAGTGATCAATACATATCCATGATGGACCACCAACCTTCAAATTTCTTTTTCGAGGATTGTGCCAACAGCAATAACGGGGTGTACCCTTTCCCTTCGGACACGAACCTGAACTCAACAGAACCGTCGTACCCAATGCCCTCTTGTGATTTCTACACCCATTACCCTCCTCACAATAACAATAACAATAAAATGCTGGACTGTTACAATACGAGCAACGAACTCGTATTCAGCTATCACCACGCCGATCAGCAACAGTCACCGGCCTCGACAGACCATCACCAACAAGGTACGGTGGTGTCTTCTTCACCAGATTCACTCAATATTGGCCCCTGTAGCGCCGGGTTACAGAATATGACGTCTACCCACGTGCAGCAGTTGAGCCACCTGTGCCCGCCCTACCCTGAGCATATCGACTGCAACAGTGACGCATGTGACAGTACGCCTTTTGGCGGCTGCCAGAGTGGAAATATACATAGTAAGTGTTTTAGACACGTAATTAGAGAAAATTTAGTTTCTAACTAATTTTCAAAATTAATAGTAGCTTAGATAGGTATGTTCTAAAAGCAAGTATATAGGATATATTTTGGGATATTGGGGTTATATATGTTAAATATAATTGTTACTCTATAATTGAATATAAATAGCTTAAATCTATCTAAAATATAGTGACCTATCTTGATAAATTTTCGATTATGACTGTTTTAAAAAATAATACCTTTTTTTTTGTGTGTGCTCCCAGCGTGTTTGTCTGGAAACGACTTCTTACAATATGAATGATCTCGTAAAATATGGGATGGGTGGCAACCTTTGTGTAGATAATAACAGTTCTATTCTTCACTGTCACTCGTTGCTCTCTCGTTTTGAGTGTACTTATATCAGTGTGAGTAAAACTGCCGTAAGAAACCATGAAGTGGTGAAAAATAGTACTAGGTTACTAATTGACAATACATATGGTGGTGAAACTAAATACAATAGATTACAGTAGGTATAAAAATAATATTTTATCAACAAAAAAAAAATCAACAGTTTGGTATGGCAAAACGAATTAAAAAACATTATTTATTATTTCTGAAGGTTCAGGGTTCAAACTCCTACCCCTACCTATTCATATCTACGCCACTGTTTCTGTAGATAGCATAAGAAATTATCCAAGGGTTCCAATTTCTGTATCGAATGAGGGTAGACAAAAACGTTTCTACGTTGATGTATTATCCATTTCTATTCACTGAACGTTGGTACATATGTCAATCTCATTTAGTCTTATTTGCCAATGACAAAGGACGATGGAGATCCAGTACTGGTCTGGTGTACTGAGGCTTATTTTTCTTAAAGGCTTTCCCACTATCCTTCTTACTATCTTCTCCAACTTTAATCGTACGGGGGGGTGTTCCTTGAAATATCTCACATACCACAGTTTATTAAACACTAACTTAAAAACCCATGTTTTTCTAGCGCCTTAGTGTAATCATACCTATAGAGATTGCATTTAGACTTATTCTGACAACGTATATAGCATGACAACGCGTCTTATAGGTAGCTAGAAATCCTTTGCTCGGTGCCTGACACATTAGAACATTATTTTATTGTTAAAGTTGGGATTTACTCTTTCACAGTGTGCTATACCATCAATAGTGTTTGGTTGGTTAGTAAGTCATAATGCTAATATACCAGTCGGCTCAGGAAGTAAACGTCAAATATCCCAATGAAAAACAGACATGGAACCAAGAGGTGTGGTTTAATGCTTAGTAGATGCTTTAATTTAATGACAAGCTAGAACTTTATGTGTTACGTTAACTACTTTCATATCCACCAGAACTAGAAGAGGAAGGGAGGGACATTTTATTAATGAAATATTCTTTTCTTCTTTCTTGGAAAACTCACCTACGGAATGTAAAGGAAGAGAAAATAATTGAAATCAACAAATTAATTAAATTTACAAATCTAAATAAAATCTAAATCTAATTAGCAATTATAGAATGTATCAAATTTATAGGTCCCAAATTACGAGTTTATAGCTTAGATTAGTTGTAGAGTGAAATATAGCCTCCATAAGACAGTCTATAACAAGCATTGAAAAATTATTTTCCTAGAAAATTTAAATCATTATTAAATGTGACAGTAAGTTTATAAAAATATTTATTCTACTGATTACAATGCACTACTAAAATGTAGGATACGCTGAGATTATAAAATATATGTATTCTAGTAGCTACAAAACACTATAAAATGTAGTTTGGAATAGGAATATAAAGAAATATTTTTTCTAGTAGCTACAAAGCACTGCTAAAATGCAACATCATAGCAGACCCAACTCAGCTCCTGGCTCGCATCTTCGTTTGTGTGTGTTCGAGGGAGGAATGGGAGTAAAAGGTAAAAGAAAAGATCTACAATATGCCAGAAATGTGAGCAATACATTTGTATTTGAATGAATACTCGAAAGTTACTGAATAACAATGGGAAAAAAAGTGACATAGTTTCTCATAAATAGCTAAAGTAGGTTCCTATTATGACAGAATGAAGAGTTGTGCTTAGTAATTATATGCTAAGGCATTCTAAAATGGTCATAAATTGTTCTTTCAATGAATTTTTTTGTATCCAAATATCATTTAATATTTCACTTATGTTCATCTCTAGAAACTTCTATTCAATTTCTATCTCGATTAATTTTTAATCATAAGCTATCCGCGTGCTATAGTTTTCATGTAAATCTACGAATTATAGCCGACTGCATAACAGAGCTTATTGGCATGTGATGCATGTTCTTAGTGTGTAATGTGTGAGAAGCTTTAAATATATTCGAATAGTCGTTTTAAATGATGGAAAGGCTAAGATAGAAGTGCAGAGCATAGTAACGAAATAATTCAGTTTCTATAACAACATTCGGAAACTAGTTTGTCATGAGGGAGTACCACTAGGAGCTAAACAGACAATTTTAAAAAGTCACCTACTGCCACATATGTCACACAGTCTGGAGAGCTGTGTAGTAAACATAAGAGTGGTAAGAAAACTACAATCTTGTGAAATAAAGTTTCTAAAGTCAGGGATGCAAAAGATGAGAAAGGATGGAATCATAAATGAATATATCAGAATATACATACAGGTGTATTTGGCAATGGAGGAAAGACTGAGTACTGAAAGGCTAAATAGGTTTGGGCATGTAAGATGAATGCTGGAGATTCGAATATCAAGGCAGTATTTGGATGTAAGTGCAAAGAATGAGACCAATCAGATGTCCTAGAAGGAGGTGATTGGGCCAGATTAAAGAAGACTTAAAGAGCAACGGAGAAACCTCGGAGGTTTTATTGAGAGAAGTGAACTAATACGACAGAAATAAATGAAGGCACACCATCCAAAAAATTCCTAATTTGATTGGTGGATGGATACAATGATGATGTTGACTAAAATGTGTGCTACATTGATACTAGAAAAATTAGCTATCCTAGTTATTAAAAAGGAAATCCAAATATTTTGGTTACGATTAGATTATAAAATGCATTATTCTAGCTATTACAAAACAAATCTAAATTGTTTGAAAAATTAGTCATCCTAATTATTACAAAACAATTATTAACATATTTTTTACATCTATTTTGGAAAAATTGGCTATCGTATACTATTAATTACAAAGTAACTATAAAAATGTAGTCTACAATTATATTTGAAGCACTAGTTATCTTAGTCATTACAAAGCATTTTAAAAATGTAGGCTAAATTTGTTATCATAGTAATTATAAAGCAATTTTAGAAAGGTAGGCTACAATTAGATTAAAAAAGTTAATTATTCTATTTACTACTAAACAAAACTAACCTGATCTTCTTGTTAATGCTAGAACTAGAATCCATTGGCTAGCCACAAAATTATTTATCCATTGCTAGAAATGACTTAAATTTTAAAACAGGGCTGACTAACCTTGGACACGCAAGTGTCACCGAAGGGGCATTTCAGGGTATTTTCTTGATATGCAGTATTTACTATTGTCCATATACTCTTTTGTTTGGCCTGATCAACAATGAAGTTTTAGTGATAGTAATTGGCCTATAGCTGACTATTATCACTTCGATATGATTATGTAACGGAATAGTTTATTATAATAAATTCAGGAGTGTGGTGTAAATAGGCTTCCTAAAATCATTTCAACCACTTTGCTGCGGATAGACTTGGCAGATAAGTTTCATCCACTTTGAAACACACTATTTTGGTTTTTCTACATTTATAAAATTTTCATAAAAAAAAAGTCCAAAATACGTTAATCATAATTAACAATGAATTATTATTATTATTATGATTAAAAAGACTGCTCAAATAATGCATTCTACTTCTCAAAATTCCCATAATCATGCAAAATAATTTCTCTAAACACTATCAACGGAGAAGGCATGCACTTTCAAAATGGTTCACCAGAGAATTATAATAGAAAATAAAATTGTCTTCAACCTCTTCTTAGCTATTCTTTTAAACTAAATATCGCGCCAAAGTATCTGTAATTGTTCTCATTATGATGGTTTGGTGGTTGATTTTCAGTGTTGGATTCCTCAGGAACATTTATTTAAACAGCATATAGGTGGTCTTCACTGGTGACAATTTTAGCTTAGTCTTCTTTCACCAGGTATCCATCCCTCCTAGTACTTGGATAGTTTTGGTTTCCAGCTGTAGTCTTTATTCTCCGCCAGCTACTGCCAGCAGATCACCCACGAAGGCCACAAGTCCCACTGTTCCGGGTAGAATTTCAACCAGCACAGACTTGAACTCCACATTCCAAAATACCGGTCCTCTCATTGATCCTTGGGGAAATCCTTTAGTCATTTTCATGCTTAGTAATATTCCCAGACATCTCAACGTGACATATTTATCACGAAATTAGTTCTGGAAACTACGGTAACCACCAGAGTTTGTCGGCAAGACAGTCTTGGTCTGCTATTGGCAGTGGTGTAACCATATCCTGAAGCTGGAAAACCATGTAGGTTCGTAACTTCAGCGCAATGAGATGGTGCGATTATAATGACGATGAAGACTATGCGATGCCATAACTTAAGCCTAACTATCGAGACCACAGGAAAAAATGCCTTCCGGGAAATATACCTATGGTACCACCGAGGAAATGAACCCGGGACCTCTAGATTGTAACCAGAAATGTTGACCTGTAGACCAAGAGGCTAGTATTGTATGTAAATGGTAACCAAATTAGTGTATGTATGTGGGGATCTCTCTGGTTTCGATTCCTTTTTATTAGAGAATAACACTGTGAATACATCTTAATGATGCCACACATTGAACGTATTTGGTAAAACGTTTTTTTTTCATATCTATCTCTGTTAAGAAAAGAGTACAAATTTTGTACATCAAACACATTATTCCAAATAATGCCCAATTTATAAATGTCATAATTCCTAAATGGTGTAAATGCACAGTACAACGTTGATAAAAAGAATGATCGGGTTGTATTGTGTGTTGGTTCATTAAAAGTTCCGTGGGCCACACAGAATACTGGGCTGCGGCCGCAAGGTTTACTTGACTGCTCTAGTGTGGGTTGTCATTATTTGTACAATAGTTCTTTTTTAAGGGTTTGAAATGTAAACATAATACCTTGTTGTGTTGTGTTTCAGGACATTGCTCTAGTAGGAACAAAGTTGACCCGAAAAAAGGCCACCAGCAGTCTGGGACCCACAGACAACGTGTTAAAAGAAAACCAAGGGTTCTATTTTCTCAAGTGAGGCATTTTGTAATTTTTCTAAACATTAATTCTAACATTGATAATAGATTTAAATTTCACGTTATTTTACCATCTGTCTCCCGACTTATGTCCCGGGCTGATACTGTTAAATAAATTAATGCAATTTAAAATTTATATTTCTCATAATAAAAGGTTTGATAGAAGATAAGAAAATATTTGAAAAATTAAAGGGTACAGTCAGTACATGACCAGAAAATCTTAGAAGATAGAAAGGATCTTTTAGCTACGGATGGAGCCGTATCCAGTATCAAATTAGTATATAGTAAAAATGGCACCTGGATAAGGTAACATAGCCCGGGAGCTTAAGCTTAGCTCCAATATTCTGACACTGAGGTGTTCAGAAATTATCCCGTGCTCAGGGTCATTCTTCACTCTTGGTAAATATTTCATTCAAGTCAATCTCTGAAGGAATTTTTAACA
Organism: Timema shepardi; assembly: GCA_902151425.1. Lineage (NCBI taxonomy): Eukaryota > Metazoa > Arthropoda > Insecta > Phasmatodea > Timematidae > Timema > Timema shepardi. The sequence continues at coordinate 90,973 of CABFVX010002734.1, read as the reverse complement.
AAAAAATCTGGCAAAAATTCACATGATCATAGCTAGTGGGGAATATTTCTCACTAATTCTTATTATTTTAGTAACTTTAAAGTAGGAGTGTAGGAAACGTGAGAAAAATAAATGGTACGGCGCACCGCAGAGACTTTCTCTCTCTTTCTATAAACTCGTAAGATTTCTGAAGGGAATAATTTAAGAAGGCAAGTTTGCCGTCAAGATTCATCAAAATTTCTGTTTTAAATCTTATATTTTTAATTTTAAAGAATTAATGTTCTCATTTGTATGTTCGGACCAATAAAAGAGATTAATATTGGGTCCACAAGGGTCAACACTTCGTATTAAAAATTTTATTTCCAGTTAAAATTTTAACATTTTATTAGGTGTTGAACATTTCCAGTCATCGCATTGATATTTAATTATTCATTTATACATTTTGACCAATAAAAAATGTAAATATTGACTATTAATTCTAAAATGGAGATAGATCATTCTGTACAAACATTTCTCCTAAGAGGTTTAAGGAAAAATAACATACTTTTTTTAGATACTTACTTATATTTAATTAATATATGGCATTGGAGAATTATTGCGTTAAGACTTAAGTAGTATATGTTTACAACTAAATCTCACAAAATTGTATTAACATATTTGCAAATATCTCAGAAACTGTTGCTTTTATAAAAATATATGTCAAATTTAAGTTTTTTTTATTTCTAATAGTCCTACAGTTTTGCAATGACAAGTTGTTTAGTATCTCAAATAGTTGTTTAGATACGTAAATTAACGCTTCTGTAAAGTACCCTAAAAATCATTTTCATGGGAATATTAAAATAGCCAGTTTATTTATAATCTTAATCAACGCCTAGATACGAATTTTAATCAAAATCGTTGGAGAAGATTTTGAGAAAACCTATATTTTCTCTTTTAGTCTCTTATAAAACTACTCTTAATTTTAGGTTTTAATACACACACAGACAGACGGCATTTCAAAGACTATTTTTTAGGGTTCGGGGGGTCATGAGACGTCGACATCCATCAACATTTCAGGTTAGATTTTTTTTACGGTCGCAATACTTAAACTTTAATATCCAAAAAGTTAAAAAATATATATAATTGCGTACAGATTGAAAGTTATTGATTTTATAAAAATATGTTTCGAATAAAATATTTGTATTATAAATATATACATATGTGTAATGCTAAGTAATTTCATTTCTCAAACAGTTTCAGAGATATTATAAAAAAAATGTTAATTTACTCATCAGACCGGAGCCCTTAAAGCCATTTTGCCGAAATATTGAGAGTAGCCATTTTTTTTAGAATATTTATTAATGTTTATAAATGAAATTTAACCAAATCGTTAGATCCGATTTTGAGAAAGTCGACTTTTTCTCTTTTTCCCATTTTGTAAATTACCCTTAATTCTAGGGGTAAATATCCAATTCCAAATACCCCTTCGGGGCAACCCTATGAAAACCCTAGATATCAAGTTTTAGCTCAATCGGTAAAATAGTTTAGGCTCTAGTTGGAGGTACAGACAGAGAGACAGACGGACGTAAATTCAAAAACCACTTTTTCGGATTCAGGGAGTCATGAAATGGCAAGATTCATAAAAATCTCGAAATTGATTTTTTTTGACGATCACCATACTTTCTCTACCTGTAAGATAGAGAGAAAGTAAATAGGTGAGTGTTTTTGCAGTTTTTATATAAAAACTTTTTCTGGTAAAAAAAAATATTATTATTATTATTAGCACCGCGTCTTACTACCCGTTCGGGTTATACGCAGTTACGCTAATGTGTAATGGTAGGGTGATTGTGATTGGTAGGGTGATTGTGAGATGAAATGGAGGACCTACAGTTTAACGTGGAATCCGAACCACGGTGGAGACCTGGCATTCCACACATTGACAAGATGTCTTGTCAGAGGTGAAGGAAGGGTTTGGTAATCAGATAAATATGTGCCGGGACCGAGGATTTAATCCCAAATCCCAGCACAGAAGTCCGACACCTTACCCCTAGACCACCAGGTCACCTACAAAAAAAAATCTTCAATACAAAAATAGAGATTAATTTTCTTCACTTGATGACCTTAACAGTTTTTGAGTATCTGTCAAGGGTGTTTTGTAATTAAATGGCAATCTTTGTTTACTTCATTTAATAAGTTTGTCATATAATACTATGTTCATGACAGATATTCAACATTCGTTGATGTCACCATGGGAAGATAATTAAACTCTATGCTTGTACTGAAACATTTAAAAAAAATATTTTGACTGAAAAATTTTGGTCTAAAATCTGCAAAAACACTTAACTTTTCTCACTTTCCTTATATAACCACATTAAGCCCTATGTATAGGATGATATTAGATTTTAGAACAGCATTCTACCCATTTGGGTTGTACACATATGGATTGATTACGATAACGTTGATGCTTGTTTACTTAATTACTTAGTATAGGCCCCTATAGGGTAAAAATGAGAGGGTAGCTTAGAGGAAATAAATTCTTTCTAGCGAGGGCAATGGATGGAAGAAAATACAGGGGTAACAGATGTGTAATAACATCCCAAATGCACCAGGCCAAGAATCAAGTGATTCTAGCCTTTAATATTACTGCCAACAGCAATTTCATATATAGAAAAACTGAGGACTTAGACTACGTGACCACCAGTGAGGGTGTTGAGATTAGGATCTAAACATAGTTAGCTGGGCTAGTTTTCTAACCACGTCTCAAAACGTTAATGCGTGAGCAAGTCCTAGATACCCTATCTCTCAGATTAAGTTATTAATATTTATTCAGGGTATTTAATGTTCATTTTTAATTCAATCGATTATATGAGCACACTTATAGTAAGTTAAACTGATTACCGAACAGAGACAACATCCAGTCCCCCAGATGTAAATTAAACACCATGAAAAGAATGCTTCAATTTAATCTATTATTTCTTCGGCCAATTCTGGAATAGAACCTGGGAAACTTAACTCATTAGGCAGACCCATTACCTACTAAGCCCTGGTGTTGGACTAGAACGTTAAAAACCTTGACGTAAAAAATATCACAGAAGGGCTATAAAGTCTAGACACATACAGATACACCAAATAAATGCAAATGTATGTGCTTGTTCTGATTTTAATACATAGAAACATAAACACATATAAAAATATAATTATAGGACATTTAAATTACTTTATATTATATTTTAAATATGCTGTCATTTATTGACAATGCAACTTTAAACTCTTTGAGCAAATTTACTATGAACTCATTAGAAACGTATCCCCATTAATCTTTGCGTCGTTTTAGATTTTTTTTTCTCTGATTTACACTTATGTGTGTTTGGTGTGATATAAATATAGTTTTTTTTACCTTTGCCTACGTGTTCATAATTTAAGGCCATCCCTTAGTAAAAAGCACCTTTATAACAAACATTTTATAGTAGGATTTTTTAAGGAAGGAACTTATAAAATAAAACATTTTTTTCTGGCGACATTCATAATTTTTACTATATTATCATTATTATATATATATATATGTAAGTATACTCTGTATATATACTGTATATATATATATACAGTAAATAACAAACGTGACAGTTGAAGATCAAATGATTTGACCTGTTAACATATGTGCGTATAACCTCGAACGGGTAGTAAGACGCGGTGCTAATAATAATAATAATAATAATAATAATAATAATAATAATAATAATAATAATAATAATAAATGTTAACATATGAAAGTAGATATAGAAACAGTTTTAGATGTCAAACAAGGCTCTGCTTATGAAAATTAAATAATATAAAGAACAATATCTTAAATTTAATAAAACTACTTTAATACATTCATACGTCAGGTCATGTGATCTGTAGCTGCTACTTTTGATATGTATATATTCCTATTGAATCACATTAATAATATACTAAAAAAAAGTGTCAATGTCGAACGCAAGAAATAGATTCGTATATTCTAAAAGGTATTCCAAATGTCCGTTTGTAAGAAAATCTAAGTTTTTCTATCCTATCTCGTTTACAGGCACAAGTTCACGAACTGGAGCGCCGTTTCAAACAGCAGCGCTACCTTTCCGCCCCAGAAAGAGAGCACTTCGCCTCTGTGCTGAAGCTCACCTCCACCCAGGTGAAGATCTGGTTCCAGAACCGACGATACAAGAACAAGCGTCAGCGCCACCTTCTGGAGATCTCCGCGGCCAACAAGGGCAGCGTCCCCTCGAACTCCCCTCAGCCACGTCGCGTCAACGTGCCAGTCCTCGTGAGGAACGGTAAGCCGTGTCCTGGAGGGCTTGGATACTCCTTCCCCACGCCGCTACAGACGGATTACAACGCGTGTCCGAGTCTACCTCCTCCGCCTGAGTATCCCACAATGAATCACCAGCATTTTGAATCCCCTTGCTCACCGGTAGAGGGGTACGTGAACGTCTCCGAAAGAGGAGAATATCAAAGAACTCTCCTTGATGTTAAACCCCATGACCTTAAATCTTGGTGACTTCTGTGTAAATCATATTGTAATTGAAGAACTGTTAGATGCATAGTTTACACATTAGAGAGACATATTTATAATCTCAGGAGTCAATAAATCTCATAGTAAATAGATAACAAGAAGTTTATGTCGAATGGAGGATTAGTAGACCTCCAAATATTGATTATCTACACAACCCTTAATGTGGAGTAAAAGAGGACGTGATAAATGGTCAGTGTTTTTGTAGTTTTCAGATCAAACATTTTTTCTTTAGCTAAAATCAATCAATCATGGCTAAAGTAAAAATATAGTCTAATTGTCTTCACACCATCTTGTCAACCGATTGTTGAATATCTTTCATGAGCATAGCAGAATTTAAGGATAAAACTTTCAAATGAAGAGAAAATGTCACCAAATTATAGGAAACCCTTGACAAATATTCCAGAACTGTCAATATTACTAAGTGAAGACAATTAAACTCTATGTTACTACAGGAGAAATATTATTTGATTTATATTAAACCAAAAAATGTTTCGACTCACCCTAAAAGCTCATCTCAACGCAAATTAACCAGGATAAAAGATATATTACACTCGAATTAGAAAACGTATCCAAGTGCGGTTTTGTGCGTTATTCAATTATTGATAAGAGAGAAATCAGGATCATATTAACAGTTTTTTAATTTTAAATTTTTTTAAATTAATTTTAAATATTTTAAAACATTTACACTTGTCTCAATTCCACATGTTTTTAAAAAAATAATAAGGCAAAAAACAACAACACTATGCTCGAATAGTTCGATATATATAAACTAATAATTTACTTGCTATCCCCAGCAGATAAGATCTAAGGACACCATTTATTTTTTGGGAATTAGTACTACAGTATTTGTTCTGGTACTGACAATTATTCTGAAGCATAAAACCACTAAAACAACAATTAATCATCTTAAAAAAATTGTTATATTCCCATTTAAAATAAATTTATTGGTTTTAAGTAGGTCACATCTTTGCTTCCAAACATTTACCTTGATCTCAGAAATGAGATCTATCGCGTGAAACAACACAAAAAATTAACTTTATTTGTTCATAATTTTTTTAAATTATAGAACTGAAAATGGAAGGTTTTTGATACTACAGAGACATGTTGATAACAATTTCATCCATTTTGGTGTTAACCATATTTTATAATAACAAATACCTTCTAATAAGGTAAAATTCATGGACGTCTGCCATATGTTTCAGCGATCCAGTGGGCGGCCATCTATGATAATTGAGTTTTGTATAACCGGCATTTAAAATATGAAGGTAAACAAAGTAAACTAGAATTATAGTCACCAATAGCAAAGGTGGCTTATCTCCTATCATTATGTATCAAACTTGGACTTTAAATGGGATGCAGCACACATTCATTCACTACATTCTTGTGTATGTGGTTGGTCAAATATCTGGTCTTTGTACAGTAGAGTCTCGACTTTACGACCTTTGTTTGTCCGACATTCTGTTTCATCCGAAATACAACATAGTAAAAATCGCATTTATTTAATTTGACATCCATTGTTAGTTATACATGAATAAAATAATAGTTCTGCAATTTTTTGCTTTTCTATATAATAATAATTACTAATAAAGCCTATATCATTCCTAGTTGGAATTTTTATTTAATTTTGATTTATTTTGCGTTTATATAGTTCCCGTTCCTTCCACCCCTCCTGTTTCCATGCTATCCAATATTTAGGCTATCCAACTACCTATCACTCCCGTTTAGGTTGGATATTCGAGATTCTACTGTACAGTCCCTTTAATAGGAACTAGCACATGAGCCTGTCCAAAGGCTAAGCAGACACTGACAAAAATTATCGTATAATGAGAGTGTAGTAAATTAAATAATCACCGTCAAAAAAAGAGTCATAAGTGTTTCTTGTCACACAGAATATCAAAAGGGTTAGATTATAATTCCTAAGCCACCTACCATTTTTTCCTTTAGGCCTTTTAACCCTTATATTGCCGGTTTCCAGCCAGCTATCTATCCCCTTGAGAACTTTCAACTATTGTCTGAGCATGTCAGAACAAACAAATAGATTTATTTATTTATTTATAGTCAAGTGAAAGGGATGTATAGTAAGATCGTAGTAGGAAGAATAATATTCAAAGGTCACAGAAAATACTAGATTTGCGTTCATGTAATCATACGTCAAGTCATCATACAGTAGTATAAATTCTGATAAAACAATAATAATATTATATAAATTTCTATCAATGCTGATAGTAAGAAACCATGATTGTATTTTATAAACTGTTATTCATAATGTGGCTAAATTCTTCTTTCCATCGTCCCCTCCCCCCATAACCACGCTTCTAAGGCAAAGGTGAGCTAAGATTGTAGCCACGTGCTGTACATGCTCTTAACATATTGTATAAGGTCTAAAAACATAAATTATATTTAAGGGGCAAGTGAAGATAAAAATAGCACGTACACAATTGAGCGAATGGTAATCAACCAGCCATATGGCTAAAAATATAACTGCGTTAGGGAAAAGTGGTATGCCTATGGGTGAGTATTATTATGAATACTACTGACTTATTAAAGGATTTGCCTGACTTTGAAACTCATAGAATTGTTAGAAGAGCATACTACCGGTCTGTGAATCTTTGTTCAACGTCTTAGCTCTGATCACCTGATCATTTCTGATCATTCGTAGTGTAGCAAGACAACTTTGAAATTCGAAATTACGAAATTTAGAAGAAACAGAATGTAAAATGGTGTAGGCCTACTTTAAAATATAAAAATTATTGAACTTATTTAATATATATTTAGAAGAGGAAGAAGGATAAATTTTACTAATTTAAATAAAATGTAAATACCTTAAAAATTAACATGGTTCAGTGCCACTTACGTGATTTCAATAAATAATTTGATTGACGTATATTACGAGAAATATTTTGGCTCCAGCCATATTTAGGATTGTGAAGGAGTTGCTTACTATGGTGGATTTTCTTTTCATTTATTTAAGGCATTTAACCTGCACTATCTGAATAGGCTGATTATTTAGGCATATTATATATTTATTAACTTATATATAAAACAAACACAACATCCAACTCCCACCCGTTAATTCATCACTGTGGAAGAGTAAACCAACATTACACCAATGATATATTTTTTGACCTCCAGAATCTAAACCGGGACCCTTAGCCCATTATACAAACACGCTAACGACTGATCTGGTGTGTTGAAACCTTACTATTCTGATGACCATCCAACCCTGGGAAAATTTGGTTTAAAACCCGATGAGATAAAGTGTACTTCTCACATGGTACAATATCATTACAAGCTAATAAAAAATAGGGTTTTTGAACTATATATTATTCTAGAAGCTAGGAATTATGTTTGGGTGACGATTCAAATTTAATTTAGTTTAAGTAAGCTGCAAATGCCATTTTAGATGAATTCAAAATATTGCAATATAGTCATATATAAACGGAGTAAGATATTTGGTATTAACTTTTAAACATAAGTTTTTTCTTGAGTTTGTTTCCTTAAGTAAGCTACCATATTTTTAAAATATTGTATTCATCTACATTAATAGGGAATATTTTTATTATTAGGACATTAATAAATGTTTAATTTTAAGGAAAGTGGTAAGATTGTTAATAAATTACCTTATTGTGCATTTTCACGAATTAAAAAATGTATATTAAATAAAGTCTTCTTGTTATTTTTGTACGTTTGACCTTACTTATTACAATGTAACATTATATTTTTGAATAGATTAAATCTAATAGAAATTGTAGGATGCTTTTTCTAAGATATGTTTACTAAAATATAGTTTTATATGTTTGCTAGTTTGCTACATTGTACATACAATACCTTAAATTTACATTATATGCAATAATTTTAAAAATACATCAAGATACGACTATACAAAGGAAATAAGTTATAACAGTTATGCGCAAGAAAAACATTTCCCAAAATGTTGCCAGCCACGTACCCTTTCAATGTCATGTCCTGGCCAAAGTATCGCTTCCATCTCTTCATTAAAAAAAGGACACAATAGCTTTTATTTTGCAAAATATAAATTATTGTTTTAAATGTTATTTTTTTTAGCATCGCACCCACCTCGGTGGCGTAGTTGGCTAACACGCTAGTCGTGTTGAGTTCTACTGCTGAGGACGGGGAGATCGAGGTTCGAATCTCGGTCGGGTGAACTGGGGGTGGTTTTTTCTAAATGGTTTTCCACTCTCCCTTCACGCAAATGCGGGTTCATTTCATCTAATTAAACCTTTCCAATTCCTAATCCATTAGCGTAATTAGTATTTATTTATTATTAGCACCGCGTCTTACTACCCGTTCGGGTTGTACGCACGTACGCTAATGTGTAATGTTAGGGTGATTGTGATATGAAATGGAGGACCTACAGCTTAACGTGGAATCCGTACCACGGTGGAGGCCTGCTATTCCCCTCATTCACAAGATGTCTTGTCAGAGGTGAAGGAAGGGTTTGGTAATCAGATAAATCTGTGCCGGGATCATAGTTAGTACTTAGAGCGTATAACCCGAACAGGGTAGTAAGACGTGGTGCTAAATAATAATAATAAATTAGCATCGCGTCTCACTATCTTTTCGGGTTATTCACTTTATTAAATATTAACCCAAGATTTAGTGATAAGGTAATAATAATTAAAGAGGGAAATAAACGAAAATAAATGTCCATATCATTACGTCAACATCTGTTTTAATTAGCTTAGAACAATTGTTAATATCAAAGAAATACTTGTTAACAAAACTAAGTGCTACGTCACAAGACCCTAAGGGCATGCTTACTAATGTTTGGGAAACATTAACCAAGAAATATAAGTGCTGTTAAAAGAAATAAACAATAATCTGGATGCTATCTTATTGTTATTGGGGTTATGTGAACAATAAGTTCCTATTTTAAAGCATAATCTAATAAAAGTGAGTTAAATCTTTAAAACAGTTTTTGGACAAATCTATGTATTGTGTTTATTCATTAAGATAAATTACCCTAAATTAAGAGGACCACCTCAGTAAGTGAGAAATTTACGCACAGATGTTCAGCTCTAAAAAGTGGCATACACTTAAGTTTTTTTCATGCGTTTGACCCGTTAGTTGCGTTGTACGAATGTAAGTTTGAATCATCCGGCTCTAAGAAAGGATGTCCCCTTACACATATCCGATTGAACAGTCGTCGTCGTCATTGTCGAATCAGTTCCTTTCTAGACACTGCAATGGACACGACTGTGGCAGCAAAGATTGTGCTTGCGTTTAAAGTTAAACAAAAAATAAAGTGGTAAAATGGAAAAAAGAGTGTCTGTTGAAAATAAGATATCAGGATTTGATCCCGGTCGGGTGCACCGAAATTATTTCCTAAATGGTTTCCCCACTATCTTTCCATGCAAATGCTGGTGTATTTCCTCTAAACTACACCTATCTCACCCCTAAACCATTTATGTAGTTATAAAATAGGCGATTAACCCGAACTAGTAATAAGACGCGGCACTAAAAAAAATTGTTTACACCAGGTCCCCGATGATTACAACACTTTATGGCATGACTCTCAAATTAAATTACAATGAAAATCAAAGCAGAGGTATTAGGAACAACTGAGAAATAAACCATCATACCAACTGATGCATCCATACATTGACTGTTTAGCTCGACATCGTGCAAAACCAACAGCAGATAATTTATCACAGCAGCCAGCCAGACAGGTTTTACACACACGTCGGATTTTTCATCGGTTTGACCCGAATGGATCGTCACGATGGGTCAAACGGATGGAATAAGAATTTATATCTACAAGTGCATAGCTTTGTACGCTGCTCGCGCTGATTTCTTGTGATTGGCTTAGAGCTGGTCACGTGACACATCTAGGCTGTGCGCTTGGTTTCTGGTGTGCGTGTGACTCCACAGTGACGTAATATTTCATTTTACTATGCGTTATTTACAAATATGGCTCACACCAAAATAAAGTTAAAAGATTCCAACAGGGCAATTTTCCTTAACAACCATTTTATATTTAGAGTTTTATTAACATAAATAAATTTATTAATATGTGACATTAGCTCATTTTCAATTAGTTTTTAAGCTCGTTTGAGGATCTATGAAACATAATTATCTAAGAAAAATGCTATACATTTAGCCTTCCTCTAGTAAATTTATTACATTTTATAAGATCACAGTGTAAAAATTGTATGTAATTTTAGAGTTAGCAACGAGCTTTCTACTTTACCTTGAATTATTATTATTATTATTAGTATTATTATTAGCACTGCGTTTTACTACCCGTTCGGGTTATACGCACTTACGCTAATGTGTTATGGTAGGGTGATTGTGAGATGAAATGAAGGACCTACAGTTTAACGTGGAATCCGAACCACGGTGGAGGCCTGGCATTCTCCACATTCACAAGATGTCTTGTCAGAGGTGAAGGAAGGGTTTAGTAATCAGCACCGAGGATTGAACCCCGGCTGCCAGCACAGAGGTCTGACACCTTACCCCTAGACCGCCAGGTCACCTCTTTACCTTGAATAAGAACCCTGAATTAAATGTTTAGAATAGTTTTAAGACATATTTCTTCAGATAAATTGGCCTGAGTTAAATCATTAAATCAGTTTTCAGGCGAATCAATTCATTGTGTCTATTCTTTCAGATAAAGGCCTATAGTTCAGTTAAAAGAAACAAATTATGTAGAGTTTAGTTAACTTTTTGGATACACAAAAAAAAATTGTCAAACGAATTGAGGTATAACTGACTGATACGAGTGTCAGGGTACGGGTTGGATGTCACTTATCAGGTACTTTCGAAATAAATAATTGTTTGAAACAAGGAAAAGTAGCCTACCCACTTCTTTTTAATCTAGATTTAGTGTTTGTTATTAGCTTAATGCAAGAGAGTAAGGAAGAGATAACAATAAACAATACAATGCAGCTATTAGGATAATCAGATGATCTAGATTTGAATGGGAATAATAAAGAATCTGTGGCAAGAACTGTAGAAATTTTACTGAAAACTAGTAAGGAAATAAGTTTATAATTGAACTCTACCCACCTCAGTGGTGTAATTGGATAACGCGCTAGTCGTGTAGAGCTCTACAGCTGAGGTCGGGGAGATCGAGGTTCGAATCTCGGTCAGGTGAACTGGGGGTGGTTTTCCACTCTCCCTCCACGCAAATGCGGGCTCACCTCCTCTAATTCAACCTTCCCAATTCCTAATCCATTAGCGTAATTAATACTTAAAGCATATAACCCGAATGAGTAGTAAGACGCGGTGCTAAATAATAATAATATAAGTGAACACTGAAAAGACTAAGTATATGTTAGCCACCTTGGTGGCGTAGTTAACTAAAGTGCTAGTTTAGTATTGTACTAGACTGCTAAGGATGGGGAGATTGAGGTTTGAATCTCATTCTGCCAAGGAGGGGGAGATTGATATTCAAATCTCATTCGGGTGAGCTGGTGGTGATTTCCCTTAATTGTTTTCCACTCTCCCTCCACACAAATGCGGGTTAACTTCATCCATATTCAACCCTCCAAAATCCTAACTAATTAGTGTAATTAGTAATTAAGCGTATAACCCGAATGGGTAGTAAGACATTGTGCTAAATACAAAACTAATACATGATCACACAGATAACACAGATTGAGGACAGTAATTTTTGAGATTACTGCAAAAATTATATTAGTTGAAATGCGTAATGAGTTTAAATAAATAGGAAGAATTGAGACCAGCAATAACGATATTAGAATGGAAATTAGGAAAATAATACAGTTGGGAAATTCATGCTATTACTCGGTCAGTAAGTTGTGTGCATCTCGCCTATTTTAAATGATTGTAAGACTGAAAATATAAGAAACAATAACTTTACCGGTTGTTCTTTATGGTTGTAAAACGTGGTCTATTACCCTAAATGCAAAAAAAAAAGAGGTTGTTTGAAAACAAGGTGCTTAGGAAGATATTTGTTTCAAAATAGGATGAGGCTACTGGTAAATGGAGGAGGCTACATATTTATGAGTTACATAACACCTCTATTCATAACAATACATTGTTAAGATAATCAAGTTCGTAGATTATGGTGCGCAGAACATGGAGCGTGAATGGGAGATTCTAGATCCGTTTTCAGGAAATTGATAGGTGGACCCAATGGAAGGAGACCACTGGGAAGACCTAGACGCAGATGGGAGGACAACATTAGATTATTATTATTATTATTTAGCACAGCGTCTTACTACCCGTGACATCATTAGAATGGACCTGAAAGAGATAGGGTGTAATTAGGTAGACTAGATAGAACTAGCTCAAGATAAAAATAGGTGGCGTACTTTTGTAAGTGCGGCAATTAACTTTCGAGTTTCAGGTAAATCACTCTAAATTAAATAGTTAAAACAGCTTTAAGATGAATCTTTACATAGTGTTGTTCCAATAAATGGCTCTTAAAATTAATAAAATCGTTAAAACAGTTCTCAGAACAATATATGTATAATATTATTCCATCAAATGAACCACTCTTAATTTGTATGTCCCGTGTTCACATCTATCATGCTTAAAAAACAAATTTAATACAAACTGTAGTTTACAAACACACAAAAAAGACGAAATGTCCAAAACTATATTTTCGGGATTGAGAACACAAGATTTTGTAAGCATATCATGATGTTCTTGTTGTATCACAATTGATACTCTACACTTATTATATGAGAAAGTGAAAGGAAATAAGGATTACAATATTATTATTTCTAATCTGCTACCTGCCCATAAAATGATTCTAATTTCAATTACTGGCGAAACTAATGCTGGGTTTAAAATTAATATGTAATAATAATAATAATAATAATTCAATTAATGAGCATCAATACTTTCCGATGGCACCATGGAACAAATAATAATCTCCTTTAGTCTACTCTGGTTATGGGGAGATTGGGCTCAGATACCAACTGGATGTACTGAGGGTGTTTTTTTCTAAACTGTTTTCCACAACACTTTCACCCAAATTTGGATACATTTCCTCTAAATTCTACCTTCCTCACTCTAAATACGTTAGTTAAATTAAAATTCCTATGGCTTAGCTGGGTAGAAAAACTTTGAGAAAAAAGTAATATATGTATAGAATAATACCTTAGGAAAAAGCATTCCATGGGTGAATCAATACATCCTAATCATAAAATTAATACATTAATCTAATCATATTGATTTAGTTAACTTTAGTGGTGTGGGAAGCTTAGAAATGTTGGAGACAAAGTTGAAGGTCAAATCTCCTTCGTTTCGACTTTGACATCACAAAAATATTTTTACATCTTCTAACAAGTTTGAAGGAAGAAGAAGTTTGTATATATAATTAACATATTTAACATTTCACTAAACCTGATAATAATATTTTTATAACACGTACTAAACAGTGTCCTAACAACAGCTATTGATTAAATGGAATCTCTAACGTAAGCAAATATAAATTTAGATGTCTGCATAAATCTTTTCTTTGCTCTAAAAGCACTTAATGCACGGTTAAATAAATAAAGTGTTGTGATACAAAAACATAAAGCTTTAGTTGACTTTGACTTTGACCTCACATTATAACTATATTATTTTATTAGCCCCTTAAACTTATATAATAAAATTAATACATTATATTCAATAAAATTTAATTTCTTAATATTCTTTTAGCTGTAGGATCACAATGTTTTGCAACGCTCCTTTCTCATTATCTTACCCAGACAGGCAGGAGTCTTCCTCAGAAGTAAAAGTTTGGTAAACCAGAGAGGGACAATAAAATGGTGCAATACAACACATACGTAGTAGGAACATTCGAGAAGGAAACATCATCTGATGTACCGTACGACTTAGCGAACGGAAGCTCAACACACACTCTCAACTGAGATCTCATAAATGTAACACGTTTAATCCGCATCGAGCATTTGATTATAAATTAGCTATTTTAATTTAAATAATCACGTGTTATATTTGGCCACGTTGCTAAGGAGTAGTTACATTAAGTAAATAATTCATTGATGTAACATAAATGATCACACTTCCATATTTGAGGATAAGAGAAAGAACATGGTAATAATTAAGTAAAAAAAGAACCTTGTTGTAAGACTGCATATCACGGATCTGTTCAATATGTTTCGACTTGGCCTCGCATTTATTAAGCTTATTTCGTGAACCCATAATTAGTCTTAATAATATAAACTAGTTTTAGCAATAAATATACTATAGTGGAAATTGTAGAATATTACAGTAGGTAAATACCTGTTATTACTAGATAAATAACATCTCGCTTGCTGTCAAGGAAAGTAAAACTCAGAATATTAAAAAAAGCAATAGCCCTACCGGTGTTACGCTATGATTGTGAAACAAGACCTCTTAATTTACTAGAAAAAATAAATTGGGTTTTTGAAAACAAGATGCGAAAGAAGATATCAGGTCCAAAACGAGATTAAGATACTGGTGAGTGGAGGGAGTTGCCTTGTATTCGTCACAAGATATTGTTATGATAACCAAATTTCATATATTACGGTGGGCAGGACATGTAGCACAAATGGAAGAATCTAGAGCCTTGTTCAGATTAATGACTGACAAAATCAATAGGGGAGAAAACATTGGTAACACCTAGATGCAAATGGGAGGTTAACACTAGAATAACAAGAATAGAAGCTCGCAGCGTGGCAGCCAGCTACGTGTAATGCTTTAGGACCAGCTTCTCATTTCACCCATTAGAGTGCACATATTATTTCTCTAGATTCTAATTAGTCTCTCTCCACACCAATTCAGATGTATTTCTTCTCAGAGTTATTTCTTTAATCTCATCTCTTGGATTAAATTGTTTCTAGATTAGCATAGGATGTTGATGAACTGTAATATATTTTTCTAAACATTAATTTTAACGTTAATATGATGGAAACCTGTTTTTAGTTCCACGATACCTTTTTATTTTGGATATTTAATGATTTTTAAATTTTATTGCATATCTAAATCGTATTTAGGGAATTTAATAAATAATTAAATACTTTTAAAAAAATATTAATTAAGATGTTTAATATTTTTCAAAATGATATAGTCTGACTATGTATGACTAACGAGGATATGTTTTTAAAGTATATCTATAAATTAATATTATTTTATCTAATATTTTGCTAAGAAAACTATTAATCCAAGATTTTCAGGCAACTTAACTGAGGCACCTTTTTTGATATGTTTGAGGACATATTTGCTATTTTTTAGCTAAATATAAACAGCTTAGTCCTATTGATAAGCTTTATGTCAAGCCTACCTTCCATTTTACCTTAAATATAGCAATAACTATAAATTTATTATTTACAATATGGCCATATCCTAAAAGCACTACGACAGTGGAACAAAGCTGTTAATTTAATAAATCTGTTGGCAAGGCTTGATGAGCCCATTACAAGTTATCAAGATTCGTCTAGTAGTTGTCTTTTCTGAAGAGGTGCAAAAGTGCGTCTACTTGAAACTCTTTATTCTTTGCTGGGAGGGTCGGATGGATGGACATACTTGAAGAAGGAACTCTTGTTGACGGAAGAAGTGGGCGCTTGGGGCGGTCAAGAGAGGAACAAGAGTTTTAGCACATTTTCTTTCGGTGAGGTTGTAGATACTTCACTAGAACATTTGTACGCTTGTATCATACAGTAAACATCCAGTTGGAAAGTTAATATTGGGTCTGCTATAATATTCAAGTGAATTAAATGATACTCTTTCTTAAATTATTAATTAAACCATTTGAAGGATTTATTTCAAAAGTGATATTTAGAGAAAAATGCCAGTGGGTAAAATTTTCTTTTTAATTCTAGCTCAACATTAAGAGTAATTTACTAATAGCTAAGTTTTAATAAATTGAAATTTTTCAAAAACATCTTAAGACAATTTGTTCAAAATTGATATCTGAGACGTATTTTACTTGATAAATAATACTGCCTACTTGTTTTTCCAAAGAAAATTGTTATAAAAGCAGTTTACTAATGACTTATATCAAAACATTTGAAGATGCTAGAAAATGGATTTCAACAATTTGTTCAAAGTGTATAGAGATCATTTTACATAATAAATACGAATAGGCGTATATATTTTTTATATTTAAAAAATTTAGATACAAGCATACTTTACTGAGGAATCATTTTATTTTATTTGAGATAGTTAAAACTGAATCTAGCAATGATATTCAAAATTTGTATCGTGTGTTTCATACAATATACCAAATAATATGCTTGTTTTATTAAAAAGGAAAATCGTTTGAATAGTAATTTACTACTAACCTATTTTTGAAAATATTGTTCTAAACTTTAATAAACAATAAGAGAAAGTATTTATTATTGTGTTGTAACATTTATTCTCATTGGTTCATGTAAAATGAAGACTTCCATCCACCTGGGCTGCCAACATATTTACCTGATGGGTAAGAAATGACTTAGATAGTATAAGAAATTTACCAAAATTTTAGAGTAGGGAGGGTGAGAAATAATGTAAAATAAATTATATAAGTAT
The DNA here is from genome assembly GCA_902151425.1 of Timema shepardi. NCBI lineage: Eukaryota > Metazoa > Arthropoda > Insecta > Phasmatodea > Timematidae > Timema > Timema shepardi. The sequence continues at coordinate 73,995 of CABFVX010002734.1, read as the reverse complement.
ACTTCCGTCGAGATTGTAAGGTAGCAACTCACTGGCTCAGCCCACGTGGTATGCTATACCTCCTCACATGACTGCAGGATAGTTTGCCTAAGCTACGCCCTAGGCCGGATTTAGAGAAAGCATTAAGTCCTTAAAATATTTCTTGCCTGGAGGGAAGGAGTGATGGGGGAGTGGTTATCACTAGTGATGTCCAAATGGTTTGATATACTAAATTAATTTTACTTTATTTTCCCTTTCTAATAAAAAGAATTATTTGTTACATACTTAGTTAATTAATTATGTTTGGTATCATTAATATTTGGGCCTGCTTTCTTTTAGCCGTTAAAGATTTAACCATGCCACACATTATTTTGGCAGCAGTGCTACCCACATTTATTGGTTTTACATGGTAACATAAAGCAGGTCTCCCCCTTTTCATAATCTTAATTGCTGTGAATAGATAATTATGAATTTATTAATGATACAATTATAATATTCCACACATGTATTGAAAATAAATTAAATCTAAAAGATTTTTACTTTATTTTTAGAATGCAAAGTTTAAAATATTTTTATATAATTTAAGGGTCCCAATCCTGATTGAAAATATTTTATATTATTTCCTGGTAGAAAAAAAATATATCTGATAAAATCTTATCCATTGGACATATTTTAGTTATAAAAGGTAATTTATTTGTTACTTCAAAGTTAATATGACTGTCTATATAACTTTGTGCTACCATAGTTCGATTTCATACTTTATTTAATGTTACCAAAACGGCCACAAATTAACGATTAGTAAAAAGATTTGATAAATTCTTTGATTGTAAGATTGTTGTTTATTTAGATTTACCTTTATTATAATTTTCTAATAAATTAAATGTATAATGTTAACTGTGGTTTTTTTTTCAAATTTGTTTTTTTTACTAAATCAATTATGGATATTCAAAACATAATACTGGTTATATCATCTGCAAATATTATTAATTACATCAGAGTGGGGAGATTTAAATGAATGAAAAGCAGTGAGAAATTTTGTTTTTGGTTTACGAGTTTAAAAACACTTTAAATAATATCCATAATTTTTTAAGGTTTGGAATGTAAATATCATTAAGTAAAAAAGTATTGTAAGTTCATTACTGTTTTTAAGATGACCTGGTTGTCTAGGAGTAGGGTGTCAGACTTCGGTGCTGGGAGTACTGCTTTCAATCCTCGGCTCCGGCACAGATTTATCATATTTACAAACCCTTCCTTCGCCTCTGAAAAGACGTGTATTAATCACAACTTGGGAATCTGTGGAATGCCAGGCCCCACTGTGGTTCGGATCCCACTTTAAACTATATGTCCTCTATTTCATCTCACAATCGCCCTAACATTACACATTAGCGTAAGTGCGTGCAACCCGAACGGGTAGTAAGACGAGGTTCTAATAATATTATATATATATATATATATATTATTGGCACCTGGTCTTACTACCCGTTCTGGTATTTATATCTTGTTTATAAAAACGTCTGTCTGTTGCGAAATATACATGGAACTTCATAACCGGTTGTGGTGCCTTTATTTATATTAGATAGGATCTATCATACATACAGTCAGGGTTTGAGTCTCCGTTAAAGATACGGCTGGTTTTATTTAAATCTGGAACTTAAGATTTCTGGAACCACTTAACCGATTGCGGTGTGGTTTTAACTTTTATACTGGACCAATATTTAAGTAGGTTTTAACATTATTTGTGTATAATAATGTGTTTCATTGTGAGTCCCGGTGAAGGGCCAGCCGAATGTTTGTATACATTGTTGGAACCACATGATTAGTAGTAGTATTAGTAGTTTTAATTATTCTGTAGATTATTTATTCAGGAATTTTTCAGTGTAATAATTGTAATCGGGTGTTTTGTTGTAAGTCCCGGCTAAGTGTCAGCTGAATATGTGTATATATCTCTGGAACCACTTGACCCAGGCATGTTTTAGCACGATATAATCAGGTTTTGTGTTGTGAATCTCGGTGAAGGACCAGCTGGATATTTGTTTATATCTCGTAACAGCAAACCGATTCCAATGTAGTTTTTTTACATTCTGTAGGATATTAACCAGGCAAATTGAAGCATGATATACTTAGGTTTTGGGTTTAGAGTCCCTGTTAAAGTTTTGTATGGATGTTGTACATAATGTTATCTGCAGTACAATTTTTTTCAATTATGTAGTATTTTTATATATATATATTTATAACCACATAAGCAATTGCAGTACAATTTTTTTCAATTATGTAGTATTTATATATATATATATATATATATATATTTATAACCACATAAGCAATTGCAGTACAATTTTTTTCAATTATGTAGTATTTATATATATATGCAGGTTTTAAAACTAGTTTAATCAAGTGTTTTTCTGTGAGTCCCTGGAACTGCTGACAGGTCTATTGATAATGGATTTTGTAGGTCAGCTAGAAGGTTGGATTACGTTCTTCCACGTAGGGGATAATATAGTACAGAGTGAATTATATGATAATATTTATTTGTAATATAATATTACCTATTTCACCCGCCTCTGCTACTCATCTGGGCTACATGCCTTAAATAATTGTTGTGGGATAGTGATGAATAAGATACAAGTTAAAGAGGGTGTAACCTTATATGCTAGAAGAGAAGTTGGGAAACAATGTAGGAAAACGTCCCTCAATATTTTCGCAAGTATGAGAACCCTGTTTCATCCATCACTGAAAATGGACCTCATGAGAACATATTTATACACGTGACTACTGATGGAGTAGAAAATAAATCATTTACGACATTGTCTAGAATATTTAGTTAACTTTGTAATTATGTTTACTATAAGATATCAAATATTTAATTGTGTGTGTATTTCGAGTAGAAATCACGCTGGTCTATAATATATTATTTCGGAGCTTTCATCATTAAGTTTAATCAATAATGTCTTTACTACAATGAGATTATCAACAACTCTCAGAACCACCTTGGTGCGAAGTTAGATAACGCTCCAGCTTCGTGTTGAGCTAGACTGACAAGGACGGGGAGATCGAGTTTCGAATCTTGCTCGAGTGAACCGGCGAGAGTTTTTTCCAAAATGGTTTTCCACTCCTCCTCCACGTTAATGTGGGTCCACCTCCTCTAAATTCAACCGTCACAATTCCTAACCCTTTAGAATAGGTAATTAAGCGTATTGCTCGAACGGGTAGTAAGATGCGCTGCTAAAATTAAAAAACTCTTAATAATAATGTGTATGCAATTCCTTTAAATATTCTCTCCTTGTTTTATTGATTTAAGATTGACTAAATGAAGGTTATCTGAGAAACAGTGAAGTTTTCCTGGCATTCAAACATATGAATAAATATCATATTCTGAAAATTGAAAAATGACACCTGGACATGGGAATCGAACCCGGGATCTTCGGCTTAGAACTCCAATGCTCTTATCACTGAGCTACCCAGGATTCGTCCCGTGTCCATGGTCATTCTTCACTCTTCACTCATAGTTTAAGGCAGAGTCTTTGATGGACGTGCGGAAGTCGTCAGCTTATAAATACGTTAATACATAAGATTACAGCCATCAGACAACGCAGCCATATTAGTGATATGAGTTAAGAGTGAAGAATGACCATGAGCACGGGACGAATTCTGGATAGCTCAGTGGTAAGACCATGGCATACTAAACCGTAGGTCCCGGGTTTAATTCCCGTGTCCAGGTTGTCATTTTTCAATTTTCAGAATATGATATCTAGATGGTGCTATCCTCACTAAAATGCATGGATGATGGCTCCGGCTATCTGATTCAGTAATATTAATAAATAGTTCTGTGTGTGCTAGCTGGCCGTGAAGGTCTGAGGTTAACGTAAAATAGTTAAATGGCGCTTGTCTAAAAGGAGGGTTCGAACACATTATCACTATCAAAATATTGGAAGTTTCAAATGCAGTTAAACTTTCATATATCTTCTTCTAAATATTTATGTCTTGCAGTAAGACAACAGTTATGACTCCTTCCGAGCTAATTTCAAGAACCAATAAATGATGTATTTTCTTAGTCTGCACTACGACTTATATGTTAAAATATAATATTCATAATATTTATGGTTTAATTCATCCCATTGTTGTGTATTTATTTATATCTGCAGGAATTTCATCCATTCAATATTAGATTTTATTTATCAATAGGATTGGACTGAAATTTCACAGTGAAGTGGTGGCCTGACATGTGATGGCCTAATTTGCCGGTTTGCAGAAAGGTGTAATAAATCTTCCCGGTGGTAGTGGAGTCGGTTTTAAACCGAGATCTAGTGGAGGTTGAAAGCATAACGTTGGAATTTATCTCCAGGTGATGTTCCGTTAGGCCTGGCAGTGAAAAGTTTGGTGTTCCCAAAATTCTAAGGATGGTAGAAATATTTTTATTTTAATGATCGTATTTTTAAAATCAACTATATCGTTAGTTAGGACATGGGTTACCTTAGCAAAAAAATAATTAATTATTAAATAACATTTGTTCATTTGTTATTGCTCTTTATTTATCGACGTGTTATAATTTTTCATTACCAACCAAGAATAATAATATTACATCCACTTCACATCTGTTTGTCGAAAGTTTCAGAGATAGTAATGAAAACTAAAATATACTCTATTTGAAATCATTTTTAAAAAAGTAGACAATTTATTATGTTGCAATTTTCCATGCTATAGCGAAAGGGATAATATAGCAAAGAAAATATGTTATATATCTCAAACAAAATTTACAACCACGTCTTACAACCCGCCTGGGCAATATGCATAATAATACGCGAGTGAGTTATGGTAAAGGAGGTAGAATTGAATGTGGATGTATCCATATTTACATAGAGGAAATGTTCGAAACAATTTAGGAATAAACCCCCTCAATAGGCTCGGCTGAGCTTATAACCGTAACTTCGACAAACTGGACTAGAATTGCATGATATTTAAAAACATGGAATATTATTCTTTAACCACCTAATTGGTTGAGTGCGTTTATATATAAGCTATCTTATAAAACAGAAGAGTGTATCTATTTAGCCCAAAGGTTAGCTCTAATTGGCTGGTCTGTATTAGAATACCTTAACCCTCAATATATATCCATTTTCTCAATCCCATATATTACAATGTAGTGGGAAAAGTGTGTTCATAAGCTTAAGAACGGGTTTGATACCAAGGAGATGAAAACAATTTACTAGTAAATGATTATCGCCACCCATATCCAACCCCTGTTAGTAAAGATGTAAAGATTTAATGATGTAGGCATACATTAATTTCTAGGTAGGGATTTTCACGTTTAATTGGTTATTTTAAAACCGTATATTTAAAAAAAAACGCTTAAGCATTTAAAAATAGTTATTTGCTCATTACTATGGCAAATAACATTTTAAATGTGCTTATTCCTTTTTTCGATGAAGCAATATGTTATTATGTAAGTTTAGATAATGCTGCATTATGTTGATCTAGAACCAAATAACATATATATATATGTATATATATATATATTAGTGTTGCACCGCACCCATTTGGATTTAAGACATGTATGCTATTTACCCTAATTTTTTAATGCTGAGGAAGGCTGAATTTACAGGGTGTGTGCCCACATTTGTGTGGAAGGAGAGTTGAAAACCATTTAGAAAAAAACCTTCTCAGTGAACCCGTATCTCCCCGTTATTGTTAGCCTTGTATATTGTGAGAGTAACTTCTTAGAACATGTGACCACAGGAGAGGCTGAATCCAGCTATACGTATACAGTCTTTTTATTAAATGATAATTTTTTTGTTTGACCTTTCAGTCATTGCTTATTGATTGCTGCCGTGAAATTAGTACAGGTAACAATCTTGCTCCGTGGTTTAATAGGCCCTGCCTTCACCAAACACATTATGCGCACTGTCCTCTCTATCCATGCACAGTTGATAGTTTAGATTGTAGTTATTCAATTGGATGTTACAGCTAGGCTTCCAAATTCAAGGAGATGTTAGAAAAGAGCATTTTCAAGGAGGATCGAAATAAGGAGTGGCGATAGGGGAGGATCTTATAACATGAAGAAGTGTGTGGAAGACAGCGTGTAAAGTAGCTTGGATGCTAAGTTTAATTAAGTCTAATTTTTTTTGCCTGGGACAAGGAAGTCAGGGCTTGAATCTTGATTGGGTTTAATTAGTTGGCATTTCTTAATTGATTTCTCATTCTCTTTCCATGTAAATTATTTATATTTCTTCTAACATTCCTCCTTCCTCCTCTTTATTCATTATTGAACAAGTAATAAGGTGAGGAGGACTAATAAAATACCTTGGTGTAGTGTGCACCTGTGGGAAAATGGAAAAAAAGATGTCAGTCTTGTGTATCCCACTTTATCATGGCGTGGAAGATAAGGTTCGAATCTTCTGTTAAAAAGTATGCACATGAAATACTTCATTATTTTGAAAATAATTGTTTATCAATATACTTTACCTATATTCTGGTTAGTATCTGACCAGTCTCTCATTGTCGGGTTTTGTTTGTTTATTATACTGTCCTTGAAAATTACGTTTTTATAAGATTTAAACATAGCCTGTTATTTTTTTCTATAAATGAGAAAATTTGGCAGCATAGTTTGAATATTGACATATTAATAAAAAGGGATTAAAGTTAATATTATAGATAACATCTCTAAATAAAAATATTTTCACCAAGTTGAATGACTTTACGACTGCTGTTTTCATTGCGACTGTATAATAATAATAATAATAATAATAATAATAATAATAATAATAATAATAATAATAATATTATTATTATTATTAATAGCACTGCGTCTTACTGACCGTTCAGGCTATACGCATTTAAGCTAATGTGGAATGGTAGGGTGATTGTGAGATAAAATGGAGGACCTACAGTTTAACGTGGGATCAAACCATGGTGGACTCTACACATTTACAAGTTGTTATTAATACACGTCTTGTCAGAGGTGAAGGAAGGTTTTGCAATCAGATAAATCTGTGCTGCGACCGAGGATTGAACCCCAGACTCCCAGCATATAAGTCCGATACCTTACTCCTGGACCATTTTGCGACTATAACTCTACTGTAAGGTCCTTACTAATTAGTATCGTATTTGGCTATGATTAAAAGGAGCGGTTTAGGAAATCATGTTTGGACTTGATTTAGGCTTAAAATATTAGTTTTTTCTATGGGTTTGCCTTGTAACATTTTATGAACTACTGTTGCATGTGGTGTATCAGGCTTTCGATCTTAGACAAAATGTAATTTATTATTTCACTATCACGTATCAACATCCGTTTTGTATATATGAATATATAAGTTATTTACTCTAATTGAGTAGCGTTGAGGAAGATATAGTTTGAAAGTTTATGTACCCAAAATTTTGTGGTGGTATGGTTTTAAAAAAATGTGGGTAAAACATTCTCAGTCTATCTATCTGGGATTCAAACCCCGAACTTACCATGACTAAAAAACCAAACTGAATATGCCGAAAATTTGGACCTAGTGTTTATTTATACCGATAGTTAATATTTAAAGTCCAGTAGGCTATAATTTTGCTTTTATAATGCTGATTATATGTAATTTATAACTTCAATTATATTATATACTTTATAAAACGACTGGGTAAATTATTTATTCTTTACACGCCCAGAAGTGGTTCATAGGAGTGAAAACTTTCACATGATGGAAATCTCGAAAAGACGGCTCATTTGACCAACCGTTGTTGTTTCTAAGTGGGAGAGCAAAACAAAACATCTACCCTTGGGGTCAGATTCATAGTAAAATTTTGTACGCCTCAAGTGCGGCGCTATACTAAATACAAGACGACACCTACCTAAACTCGAATGGAATGGGCCGTTCTCGCATAGGAAACTGGCCCATTCCATTCTGGTTTAGGTAGGTGTCGTCATGAACTTAGTGTATCGCCGCACTTGAGGCATACTAAATTTGACTATGAAACTGGCCCTTGGAGTGTGTGAACTGTGGTTCAAACTTATTGTTCACAGTTAATTCAGCCATGGAACGATATGGGCGTCTAAGTGAAGCTGGTGACCTGGCGGTCTAGGGGTAAGGTGTCGGACTTCTATGNGTTTTCAACCACCCTATGTTCATCAACGCCGCTATAGTGGTCGCTTCTCTGTCTCTAGTTGGGGGTGGATTTCACACGCTGGTGTGGGTGTAATGTGGAAAATAGATGGACATTTGAATAAGGAGCAATACGTGAGTATCTTGGATAACGTGATGTTGCCGTCTGTACGGGAAAGATATCCCGTAGGACCCATTGTTTATCAACAGGATCGCTCACCTATCCATACTTCTCGGTTAGTGCAGCAGTGGTTTGCAGAACATGGGGGGGACATTGATGTTATTCCATGGCCTCCATGTGGCTGTGATATGAACCCAATCGAGAATGTATGGGCAGAAATGACTAGGATTCTTCGTGAACGTAATCTGGATATCAGGAATTCTAATAAACTGTGGGATGAAGTTGAAGCAGCTTGGGAAGAGCTCTCTGACAGTCCACGGTATGTTGCAAGACTTATTAATTATATGCCAAGAAGTTTAAGAAGTGTTGCGGAAGTAGAAGGATTTTGGACACGTTATTGATTTGTTAATTACGTACTATACTTTAGCTTCTGGTTCAATGGATGTTGGCCTATGTGTATTGGCTTGATATAAATAAGACTTCATCTCTTGGATTAACCACCTGGATCACCATCCGTCGTCACTATCTAAGCTTAACCACCTTGATCACCATCTGTCGTCACTAACTTGGCTTAACCATCTGGATCATCATACGTCGTCAGTATCTTGGCTTAATCGCCTGGATCACTATACGTCGTCAGTATCATGGCCTCACCGCCTTGATCATCATCTGTTGTCACTATATTGGCTTCACCGCCTGGATCCCCATCTGTTGTCACTATCTTGGCTTAACCACCTGGATCATCCTCTGTTGTCACTATCTTGGCTTAACCGCCTGGATAGTCATATGTCGTCATTATCTTGGATTAACCACCTGGATACCATCAGTCGTCACTATCATGGCTTAACCGCCTGGATCACCATCTGTCGTCAGTATCTTGGCTTCCCTACCTGGATCACTATCTGTCAACACTGTCTTGGCTTCACCGCCTGGATCGCCATCTGTCGTCACTATCATGGCCAAACCACCTGGATCACCGTATCCTGTTGGGGAAGTGAAGACAGCTCATGGCAAACTAATTAGACCATGGTCTTACTATTATTTTTATCTTATCATTGCTTGTTAACACCTGTTCAGGTTATACATATAACTGACAATTATTCTTATGGAAATGGGTTGAGTAAGGTAACATATTAGAGATAAGATACCCCCATTTGCTTGGAAGGAGAGTGGGAAACCATTTAAGAAAAATCACCCTCACTGGACCTGAGCGAGATTCGAGACCCAACCTCATATTATTTATTTATCTGAGCTATTTAATGTGCCCTTTCTATATTACTTTAACTATAATCTAGCTAGGGGAAATGTCTAGTATTTTCCGTTCCTTTTTTCCTTTATAGAAATAGGGGAACATAACTGGAATGGTAATTCTACAATAAAAAAATGCTCAAGTTTCTTGATCCATTACAAAAGTAGCATCGATATACTTACTACATTACAAGATGTATGTGTTTAGAAGGGGAAGGGAGAAACAGATGTTATTACAGGGACAGTCATTATATGCAAGAGTTTCTTAAACTATTGTGTAGTAACCTGATAGTGGTTTCTAGTAATCGTAATTATATTATTCTTAGTTAAACTCGTCACGATGAAAAACTAGACAATTTTTCTATCATATTCTATATTCATAATTTAAATTCTTTATTTATATAATAGAGTTTGTGTAGATTTAGTAATGACCACACACGATCACATTATTGACACTAAATTCTTACTAATATATCACATATCATTTATATTCAAAGCTGTTGGTACCATATAATCACAGTGCTATACTTGCTAGTGTAACACTCAAAGTTAAATAGATCAGCAGACAAATGTGAAACATGTTGAGACATAGTCTTCTGTCAAACGTATTTATAGATATTTTTAAACTTAGCTTCATTACGTTTTATTCTTGTGTGATTTTAATATGTATAGTTTTTTTAATTATCTGGGTCCTACTATCCGTTTAAACTATTACAATTAACTACGGTAGCAAAGTAGGAATGATGAAGGTGGACTGTGAGATGAAATGTAATTACTTACAATCTTGTGAATATCGATTTAGTAAAAAACATAATTATTAAATCTAACCAAGATTTGAACCCTGACGTCTCTGTAATTGTTAAATAAAACTAAACGAGCTCTAGGCTTTTATATATTGTACCCACTTTACCAGTAAAGGGTGTGTGAAAGGCTGGTACAAAGAAGCGCTCATTTTAAAACATTGATATCCTGCTATGAGTTGTTGTGCCGGTTACTCGCTAGCGACCGAGAGTTTTAATTCGGCAACACTGGAAATGAATGACGTATCAAATAACGAAACCAACGGAATTGAAGCGTGCCACTCTACAGTATACGTAAATAAGAGAAAACACTATTATTTTAATGAGTGCACCATGTAGAATGATTTGTTTAACTATATCATATATATATATACATTTCATTTTCTTTTAACCAAATTGGTAGAATATTACATTTTGGAAATTATTTAAATATTAACTTGTTTCAAACAAGCAAACATTAGTTACCAAGTATAGGTTTATAGATTGCTCACACAGGACACGCGCTAGAGCAAATTCAACTTTTTATTTTTTTGGTTTACTTAAAATATAATTTGTCTATATGAATTTAGTACTGTTACTCAGCCGAAATATAGTTTGCATTTTTCTTGTTGTTAAACCTTAACATGCCAGGCAGACCTATTAGGTATAATATGTTTACAATCCAAATAATAAATATTTAGTTAAGTCCTTTTAGGTAAAGGTGTTTTATGATATATAACTCATAAATACATCATTTTTAAATAACCACCTACATACAACATCTTAAAGTATAGGTGGGCCCCTATAGATTTTAATTTTGCTTTGTTTTTAAATGCGAATTATTTGGTATCCTCTCTGTTTTTAGACATATATGTTAAATAAAAACACCCAATTATTAATAAAACAATTTAATTAAATAGTTATTTTATTTAGTCTTTTTCGTGACAGACGATACCAGTCTCACAAGGTGTTAAACTGGGAGAACTGCCTGGCAAATAGGACCCAAAATATCAATATTTATGAAGAAAGTGTATCAAAACACTTTTGTAAATTGTTGACACACAATAATTATAATATTTGCAATAGTGTTATTGTAACCGATTTTAGGCATACACTTATTAATGTGTATCGAATATGTATTTGATTAAATAAAAATATGGAAGAAGATCGAGTAAATAAATCCTCACATTTAAATATGTATAACTAAGATTTTTAGATTTAATTACTTAGAAAATTTGTATTTTAATTCACATTGTATGTCTAGACTTGAAATAATAAAAAATATATATATCCTTTAATATGTTTACATTATTTCCACCAAAATTACTATTTTAAGAATGAACAAAAATTAATCTTTTAAGTGACTACTAATTCTTCATAGCTACGTGTAATCTACTTGTTTTAGTTCAATTTAAAATACTGATAAAAAACAAAAATACAATCTACAAGAGAATTAAACGTTTTTGGCACGAAATTGTTTTTAAACTATAATGATATAACAATACAAATTATGATAGAGTTAAAAATAATAAACACACATAACTTACACTCAAAGTCACCATTAATTTTTTGGGTTCCATACCAATAATAGAACCCTTATGAAAAACTCACGTTATATGTCTGTTTCAGTCCTACACAGATATCACTATATGAAATGCCAGAAATATTAGTCAAAGCTTGTGTTGGAGCTAAATGCTAGCGTGCCCACATGAAATTGGTTGGAAACAATTTAGCAAAAATACGAATAACGGAATTTGTGAGACATTAAAAGTAAGTTGACTTTTTTTTTTTGTTTTTTACCCAAATGTGTGTGGTATTTTTGAAAAACTATTACCGTGAGCGCTTCAAATATATTTATTTAATTATAAATATAAAATGTTTGGATATAATTGTATATATATATAATCTTAACAAAAGTCTCATAAACGGGATTTTAAAAATGTTGGGGAAGATCTTTAAAAACTAGGAGTATATAAAACATAAGTACTTTTTCTCATGAATAACACGTGCTGACAACTTTTGATGGAGCAAGACCGCATAAACGAGAAGAGGATGGTTAGCCTAGGTATGAAACCCAATAACCTGCACCAAGTGCACACTTGATCTATGACAATGCATACATTAAAGATGCTTAAAGAATGAAAACTAGCCAAACAACGCATATTATTAAGTCATAGAAATATTGCTGAAAGTTTTTTTACTAACTATTTTGGTTCCCAGATAAAGTTATTTATATTTAATATAAATGAGTACACCTTAGTTTTCTTATTTTATTCAATAATTAATAAACTATCTCACTTAGAGAG